>PVJO010014783.1:0-46925 GCA_004026905.1 Hystrix cristata | reverse complement strand
TACAAGGAGAAGGGTGTTTGGCACACTTGGGGCCCCCTTCTGAATCACCCCCAGGGCTCGCGCCCAGGAAATGCGACTGGCTGGGTCAGAGGTAGCCACGCTGCGGTGTACAGATCTCAACCACGGATGGGCTCCCGGGCTGGCCACAGACTTCCGCATGCAGAAACAAACAGTCCACTGACATTACTTTGGAGTCTCTGGACTGACAAGATGTCCACAGTGGCAGCCCGGGCTCGGGGAGGGGCTCCAGGAGCAGCCCCAGGCGCAGCTATTGTCTGCGGGTGTCCCTCGGGTGCGGGGTGCCGGGTGGCCCCTGGGCCGGGCGCCTGCTAGAAGTGTGTGGCATCAGCCCGCGCTGCACAAACGCGCAACCGACCGGAGCGCGCCGCCTTTGTGCGTGCCAGACGCCAGATGGGGCGCAATTAGGGACGGCCCCGGCCGGTCGGAGGGCAGGCTCCCCGCGGACCTGCGACTGCTGCTACAGACGTCTTGGCGGGAAGAGAAAATTTAAAAATAAATAAATAGAAGAACTTGTTTCCCCTCTGTGTGGTTGGCCCTTCGGACAAATGTCTTTTTGACTCCGAGTGTGCTTGAGGGCGGGGTTGCCGCTCAGAACCCAGCTCTTTCCTTCTGGGATAAAAGCCGTTTGCTCTGTCAGATCCGGGCCAACAAACGAAGGGGAGTTTCCATCTGGCCTTGGGGGCAGAGACCAGAGCGATGTTTGCACTCGGGTGAGCACAGGCTGGCCCGCCGGCCATTGTTAGGAGGACACTTTGAATGCAGAGGAGAGAATATAGATTAATGCTCCGTCCAGGGCGAGCCCCACGAGTACCCAGCGCGTGTGCACATGCAGGCAGAGGGGACACTATGAGGAGGGAGGGACCCTGGGACCCTCAGAGAGAACTCCCCAGTACATCTTGGCCCCGTGTTCTTGGCCAGAGTGACACCTGGCAGGTAGGAGACGTGGGCAGTGCTCTCCCAGGTGTGGGTTCATGGCGTAAGAGAGGGCTAGAGCCAGGCAGGACCCGGCTCTAACTGTAGCCACATGGCCTTTGGGGTGCCCCTTTCTCTAGATCTCACGGCAGAAATGATGACAGTAAATCAGACTCATCAAGGTCTGCAGCATGACCACGATGTGGACAGAGTGGTAAAGGCTCTGGCTTTGGGTGTTCAGTTCTAGAACACTACTGTCTTGGGCCAGTGGACCTGAGGGGAGGGTTTATGAAAGTCCCCTCTGTTTTCTGAGCATTCTCACCACTGATTTACCCCTACAGGTCTAGGCGTTCTCTCTAGAAAGCCCAGTCTAACACATCAGCACTCTCATCAGAGAAGCAGGGAGCACCTGTACAGATAACGATCCTGACTGAGTGTGAGAGGTCAGGGAGGTCTTCTGACCAAGGCGAAAGGGCAGCAGAGGTCCCTACTGTGGGATTGTGGCAAAGACAGACATGTCTGCCTATTGCCAGTGTGCCTGGGTCCTGCCTTCCCCCCTACCCTGTGCTTTGAGGCATCCTAGATAAACACACAGATATCCATCGGCATTTGTGTGGTGTGTCACTGATCTCCTAAAGAGTAAAATCTGTGTGGGATGAGACAAAACAATGTCACAGAGATGTCGTGGTGTTTCAGGAATTGTCCTCTGGCACTGAGCGGCCAGTGTGAGGAGTCAGGAACCCTGGGCTCCAATCCCCATCTGCTTCTTCATGGGTGTGACCTTGGACAAATCCTTTGTCTTGTTTTTTATTGATAATCAAGAGAGACTAATGCCCAGTTCACAGGGTCAGAAAAAAGTTGGAACAAACTCTATAAAATCATAGCATTGCTAATCAGGGCAGTGATGATGACTGAGACAGTGATGGGCTTTTCGATACTTATGACGGCCTTTTCTCAGAGGACTAGCTGCTCTTCCCCCATTTTCCCTGCTGCAATAGAGGAAAGCATTTTTCAGAATACTGGTATCCTTAAAATTATCTTTGTTTTGTTTGTTTTTGTTTTTAAGATGGGCAGTTCCACTAAGTTTGTTCAGGCTGGCCTTCAACTTGGAATCCTCCTGCATCAACCTCCTGAACAGCTGGGGCTGTAGGCTCGTGTCACTGCACCTGGCTTTAGATTACCTTTTTCACTTATTTTTATTTTTGTAACTCTGACTTAGTGGAATAACCACTGACATACGTGACTATTCATCACTCGAGGCATGACCGGCTTGAACTGGGATGTGCTCTAGGTGTAGAATATATACCTCACTTCCTCGACTTAGTATAAAAAAGAATGTAAAACATCTCACACATTGATTACATGTTGAAATCTTTGTATAAGGCATTCATCGGTCTAAGTAAAAATGTTAATTTCTCTGTTTCTTTTTGGTTTTTTAAATGTGGCTCCTAAGAAAGTGGATTGCATTACAATTGAACACTGCTATGTAAGTCTTAGGAAAATGATTACCTTCTCTTACTCTCGGTAAGCTGAATCCTTCTGGCTTCAGTGTTTTCTGACAGAAGCCACGAGTCCTGCCATGTTCATGTAGAACAGGAGCCAAGGCAAGGCTGTGCCCTCTGGTCCACCAAGACCTGAAGGTCGAAGCTCTGCCTGCCGCAACTTATCTTTTAGTTCAGGTGATATGGAGAGCCCAAACCAAAGTATTCACTGAGGACTTATAGTATTTGTGCTCTGATGATTTATGTAATAGGTATTCTCTTTTTTCCTTTGTACATTTGAATCAAAGTGCAAGAAAGTTAAGGCCTTAGTGGATATTTTGAGATGGTGAGAACTATGGCCACCACTTGAAGAAAGAGGTGTCCGTATTTCTTTTTTTGAGCTGAGGTAACCCAAGAATACTTCATCAGGAAGGACGTTACCTCCCACGTACAGTGCTTTGCCACAGAAATTGCAAAGGAGAATAATTCCTTCTCACCTCTTCTGGGAAGCAACTGAACGTGTCTCACTTCACTCCCATTGAGGAAGTGATTTCACACTCATCTCTTTGTACTTTGGTCTAGGCCAAGCAGAATAAGTTGCTTGTGCTTAACTTAAAATTCTCTCCTGAACAGTTTAGGATCCCAGTGCATTTCTGTTTTCACAAATGAAAATATGCTATCAGAACACTGAATAGAGTTAGGGCAGGGGTGGGGATGCCCAGGCTGGGTGGGCTGCTGGGTCCATTCTGCACCAGCCTGAGGGTCTTCTCCAGCTGGTCTGCAGCCCAGAAGACTAAGCCTGGCCATTCCTGGGAATGTAGCAGCTTTATGGGTGTGTGTTACACAGAAAGCCCTACTATCTGGGGTGGGAGGAGGCCCCAGATTCTCCTCCAGCTTCATATTTGTCATATTTTCACAAATACTGTGCTCTACAGTTGGAAGGGTCATTTATCTTTTTCATTAAGGGCGTTGGCAAAAGGGTTCTACAGTTCCACCCAATTCTCAACTCTGTGACTCTAATAACGAGCAGGAAGAATCACAGCATCAGGGGAAACATGTTCACAGACACGGGGACTGAAGTTTTTCACAGAAGAGCACTTACCCTGAAACAGCACAGGTGAAAGGAGATTACTGTCACTTATCTGATGAAGTCTCTTATCTGGTCATCCTCTCCTTTTTTTTTTGTTTGTTGTTGTATTTGTTTTCTGTTTTTTGAGACAGTTTCTCTATGCAGTTTGGACTGGCCTTGAACTCACTGTATAGCTCAGGCTGGCCTCAAACTTGCAGTGATCCTGCTGCCTCAGCCTCCAGAATGCTAGGATTATAGGCATGTGGCACCATGGCCAGTCATCTTTTCCTTCTGGGTGATGCACAGGCCCAGTGATAATCATGAGAAGCCCTGACTTTGACAAACCAGTGGCTTTAATACTTACTGGCTTACCCAGGGCTCTGGGACTGTCTTCCTGGGAATTGAGCTTGTGCCATTTTCCACCCTCAGCTAAGGCCCAGTAGAGGCTGGACTCAACTCCAGCCCCTGAAAACACGAGATGCCAAGCATCTGTTGATTGCATGGTTAGCAAGAAGTGGGGGTGGTAGTGGGCTGGAAAGACATGAAAGAAGGGCATAATAACTATGTGTTCTGCTGGGAATGGTTGGAAGTGATGAGAAGAGTCTCCTGATTCTCACCCTCTCTCACACCTTCCCTTGACTGTCAAGCACACCAAACTCCACGGCCTAGGCATGATTGTGTCCCTCCTCTAATGTGAAATATTTGGTGATCCCCTGCTGTCCACATTTAGGCACCAGGGCTATCCACGACCTCACCCACCTTCCCTCCCAGCTTGCTCCCTCACATCACCCAGATTCTCTCATATCTTCAGAGATGCCTTCCATCTCCCACCCTCGTTGTTCTGGGCCAGATGCCTTTTACTTTTATCATTTATTTATTTTTGCTGGGAATTAAACCCAGGGCCTTGCAATGCTAGGCAGCACTCTGCCACTGAGCTACATTCCCCGCCCTTCTTGTCCTTTAGAAATGCCTGGCTCCATCTCTACTGCTTCACACATTCACCATCCATTCAAAGTCCGGCTGCTTCTATCTTTACGAAGTCAGCCTAGAGCTCCTGAGCCAGGAATTTTCACTCCCTTCTCTGAACATTCAT
Source organism: Hystrix cristata (assembly GCA_004026905.1). Lineage (NCBI taxonomy): Eukaryota > Metazoa > Chordata > Mammalia > Rodentia > Hystricidae > Hystrix > Hystrix cristata. The sequence continues at coordinate 42,349 of PVJO010014783.1, read as the reverse complement.
AGTTGTTGGTTTGTAATTTTCTCTTAGTACTATGTGGTATATACCTGTTCTCATAATTATTTCTGCATAAATTGGATCACCTCTTTATGTACCTTACAGCATTTAGCTCATGGAGTGCTCTTAGTAGGTATTCAGATGTTTTTGATTGACATATGAAATAAAGCTCTCACAAAAACACACTCTCTGATGCGGATGTGGCAGCACAGCAGAACAGCTGCAAAGCAGGTGAAATGGAGATCTAAGAGCAAATGGCTCCTGACCACCTCAAAGCACACGGTCTTTATTTTGTAAAACTGAATCTGCTGGTAGCTTGCCAGCCCAGTCTGTCTTCCAGTAAGAACCTATTTTCCCCCTTCTCTTTTCATCTGTGAGCCCACACACCTGCATCTCTCTCTCAGGAGGAATAATGGAAGAATTGGAAATACTAGATGCATTTAACAAAAAGAAGCACTAATTTTGAAAGATTATATTGTGGTAGACTAATCCCACAATACAGAGAGTTTAGTTTTGATCACTTTGTGCTTATTGTTTACTTGTTTTTATATTGCATTTAAAGTAAGCTTTAGGATCTCGTGGGCTCCAATCAGTGCTTCTGGAATTTGAATGTGCACACCCCACCAGAGGATCTTATTAAAATGCAGATCCTGATTCAGTAGGTCTGGGTGGAGGCTGTAATTTTACATTCAGACGAGCCCCAGGTAATGTCTTCGCTCTGGTTAATTTTCAAATCATGTGCAGTAACTCAGTTTCTCAAACCACCTTTCTCATTTTGAATTTCCATGATATCTTGTTTGTGGTGTGCTTAAGGCCTGAGTAGCAGATTTCACTTTGTTACAACTATGCTGTATGTTAGAAATAATCTCCTTGAGGCAGAAGTCATTTCTTCCTTCTGTTGCTACGTTTTCCCTTATAATCTTCATATTGCTGGCTCTAAGTAGGTCTTCACAAATGTTCGCTAAATGAACGAACGAATAAATGGGCAAAGCAAAAGTACAAGACTGTATTCCTTTGTATGCCTGTGCCCTTCAGAGAAAGCTGAATCCAGGAAAGGAAAGCAAGATATTCTGTGGAAGCCTTCCTCCCTCAAGAGCTGAGCTCATGCCTAGGACAGGGGCCGTTTCAAATTAACTGCTCCACATCATTTTTAGATGCTGTGGGCTTTGAGTCACAGTTTGGAATGTGCCATGCTGCCCAGCAATCACCATAAACAGAGTTTTAGTATTATGTGCTTCTGGGGACTTCTCATTATAATCTGTGTAATTATTCAAATACTAATTAGAGGACTCAGGGAGTATTAGGCTTTCTTTGTTATTTCTAATTACTTTTTTGGGGGGGTTACTGGGGATCAAACTCTGGGCCTTGTGCTTGCTAGACAAGTGCTCTACCACTGAGCTAAATCCCCAACTCCTCAGTTACTTTTTAACATTTTGGCACTACCCATCATGTCATTCACAGAGCTACTAGTCATCCAGAGAGCTTTCTACTAGACATGTCATCCTTTCTTCTGGTGAGTTTCCTATAACTCCTCATTGAGAACCAGAGTCAATAAGAAATGCTTAGCATGACATTCTAGGTCCTCCCCTCTTCTAGAAATGCCGTCCACTCTTTCCCACCATCCACCCCCACTGTCAGACAAATCATTTTCCAATCCCCAGCACACTCTTGGACGTCCATGGTTTTGCTTTTGCTCTTTGCTTTGCTTAAAACCCCCCCTTTTTTTTCTTTGCTCACCTGGCAACTGTCCCCCTTTGGTGTTGCACAATTCAGCTTCCTCTGAGCCCTCTCAGAGCCCAGACAGAATGAGCAGGCAGCCCTCTCCTGGGGTTCCTCTTCTGCTCCTCCTGTGTTTCTTCATTTATCATACCACATCACAGCTGGGGCTTGATCTCTGCCTTCTCCCTTATGTCTACGTCACTGGGTTGAGGGCAGTGGCACACTCAGCTCATGAAGAATGAACTCGACTAGGAAGCATTTTGGCCACCACTATTCACTACAATGATTTCCCCCTTCTGACAATCCAGAAAGAATTCATGTAAGTCCAGCACCCACTATGTGCTGACTCCATGACCTTCCTATCTTATTTATGTTTCACAACTTTTCTATGTAGCAGGTGTTATTGTCTTAATTTTACACAAAATTATTGTCTTAATTTTACACACCAAGGATTAGGAGAGTAAAATCACTTGTCCCTGAGCTTTGTGAAGTTTTCATCTGCAGACTTAGCGCCCAGAATTCAGGCATCTGGTGAAGAGTGGAGCTCTGGATGCCTAAGTCCTGCTAAGCACGCACGAATGCAAGTATATTCCTAATACAGAGATAGGTTGAGCAGGGAGGCTGTCAATGGCAACTGAGTTGCTCATTCCTGAATCTAGACTTCAGATGTTTAATGGAATTCCCCTTTTCCTGTCCCTGGTACACTGACATGACTCCAGTGGAGGGCATAGTAAGCTCACTGACTTGGTAGGTATGACAATGTGGGTGGGGTAGTATTTGTAAACCACAAGTAGACAAATTATTTCCTCTTTCAGGAAAGGTTATTGCTTGTCATGTTCACATGGCCATCAAGTGAAAAGATTTTCAAAAGTTTTTATTCTTTCTTTTTCTATTAAGTCTAAAGACAAGTGATTTCATGCTTCCTTGGCGAGTGTTTCAGATACACTGCAGCTGTTGAGTAACGGACTGATCTGAGATCAGGGAAGACACAAATACACTCAGCATCTTTGTGACCTTGAGCAAGTTATTGAGCCTCTCTGGGCCTCTGATTTCTCATTTAGAAAATGCGGTTGCTGGGAGGACTGAGATTATTTGTGAAAAGAAAAGATGAACCAATAGTAGCTAGTCACAAATGTTTGCCAAGTAAGAGGTCCACATGTTGCACTTGCTCACATTCATCTCTTGCAATCCTGCTCAAGCACTGAAGTGCTTAAGCAATTCTAGAAATGAGTAAGCTAAAATTACAGGTCAATGATGTATCTGAATATTTAAGTACGGGTGCCCTTTGGGTTTCTGTTTCTTCTGCTCAACAACGTGGGCTATACAACAAAGTGGGAAATTAAGCAAAAGTAAAATGAAAGTGAGTGAAGCTCACTAAGCATTGAGAGCCAATTGGACTGCCTCCCTCTTAATCCCCTGGGTTTTTGCCGTGGTTACTATTGTTATTTTCCCATAATGCTCACCATAACGAAAGATAATAGCTGGGTGAGAAGCCCAAGTATATGTGTTTGTACAAACTCATGGTGATTCTTGTGAAGATTAAGCCTTTAGGGTGACTCAATTGCTCTACTGCAAAACATGCTAAAAAAAAAAAAAAAGGTGCTGTCCAGTAAGTCTCCCCACTGTGGTCCCAGCCGTCCTTTCAGGAGAACCCAGCTCCATGTTTTTGGCACTTGTCATATCTATTGTCGCTCCCTGCAAACAAACCTCTCAGGCCCAAAGGTGGTTAACTGACATGTGTTTTGGCAGGAAGAGCACGGAGATATTAGGATAAAGCTGTTACTACTGCTGCTGTTGACAGCACTGGAGTTTTCAATCATAGCTTATGACTAAAAGCAAGGAAGAAGACGGATTTTCATAATTCTGGTATTGACATCTGGCACTGATTTTGATAATCAGAAATTCTGATACTCTCTTTTGGGAAGAAGAAATGAATCAATCTATTCTGTTGTAGGACAGCAGTTAGTTAATGCAGAGAAACTGGCCTGTGAAGTACTTTTGTGTACGGTGGGGCCCACAAGGTACTTGGATATTGGGCTCCCTCTGGACACTGATGTGGAAGCTCCAGTCGTCCTTCCAAATGTGCCTGCCTCTGTTTCCTGAAGGTGTCTTAGCATATCATTAAGTCTGGAGGGCACATAGCATTTTGATGTCCCTCTTTTACACAAGCACAGTTGATACAACCTTTAAAAGGAGATCTAAAATAAATAGTTGTAACCCCCCTCACAACACTTATTTTTCACCCACTTTTAAAAATGAAATAAAACCAGAGCTTTCTTCATTGTAAGCCCCATTCCTGAATCTTACCTCCACGCTGATGCTCCAAAATGCCTCTGATGTCAGGCTGGAGGCTAAAGTGGGAATGAGGAATATGTGAGGTAGGCATTAGCTGATTGAAAACCACAAATAACAATGCAGCAGTTGTATGTTTACCCCACATATTCTCTTGGGAAAGGTACTGTCATTCTTGAAAAGGGTAGCTTCTATTCTGAGAATTTACTGGAGTCCTAAGAGTTCCTTCTCAAGTCCTCTGATTTTGTTTGTTGAATTGCAATCACTCAGACTTTGTGACTTTCAATTAATGATAGATTTGCAGCTACTTCTGCCTTTTCTGTTTCTTGATTGTGTCAACTGAATTAGTTTGTAGACACCAGAAGGGGCAGAGGAGTAGGAGAGGAGGATATCTGAGAAAACAAGAGGCTATCCTGCAAATGTTCAGCCATATTTCTAATAACTGTCTTAACATACTATATATTGGCACTAGTTAACATTGTTAAATTCCATATGACAATGGTTTGCAAGAGGTTTCCTGAGGTGCAAACCTAGTTTGGGCAGACATTTCAAAATATTTATATGGTTAAAATAAATTTTTAAAAATAGGTGATGATGGAATGGTTAAAAAAAGAAATCAAGGGAAAATCTGTAGAGATAATCAAAAGATTAATTTTTGCTAGGAATTAAGGATGGGGAGGAAGGAGGGATGAATAGGCAGAGCACTGAGGATGTTTAGGGCAGCGAGACTATTCTCTCTGATGCTATAATGGTAGATACATATCGTTACACATTTGTCAAAACCCACAGAATGTACAACACCAAGAGTGAACCCTACTGTAAATTATTGTCTTCAGCTAATGGTGTATCATCATTGGTTTATCAAAAGTACCATCCTAACACAATATTTTGACAATAGAGTGTGGGGTGATAGGAAAGTATATGGGAACTCTCTGTACTTTGCTCATTTTTTACATAAATGTAAAAGTGCTCAAAAATAAATTTAAAGACAAGTTTTAAAAAAGATGTATTTGGTAGAAAGAAACTTCAGAGTTTAAAAATATATATTGTGAGAAAGGGTGAAGTCTCACTATTCTTGTCCCCCAGTCCCCAAGATTCCACCCTAAGAGGCAATGGTCACTTCTGGTTTCTAAAATCATCTTACAGAGCTAATCTCTCCAGGTGCAAGTACATATCTATATGATAACCTACCTCTTTCACACCATTATTGTGTGTTATATATATATTTCATTGAAGAACAATAAATTATAAGGTTAATACAAAACAGAGCAATAGGGGAATCAAATTCCCCTGAAAATGGTGTGGCTGGTGGTGGAGCAAACAATAGGGTTCATGTGGGATTTGGTGACACCAGAGATTTGGAAAGCAATGGGCCCATTCCTTTGGTGACAATCTCCAGAACATCTTTGGAACTACTCCTTTGTAATTGCCCTTCAGGATCTATAAAACAATTTGTTTCCTTGCATTCTTAAAGGTGCTCTGTGGCCTTAAGAGTTGCCTGTGCTCCTGAATTTGCCAGTGTGGTCATTCTGTTGCTTGCTTCTTATACAACAAAATGCAAAACAATGCACAACCCTTGCCTGCTCCACCCACCTGTATTATACTATGAAAAACATGATTCAATGGGCTCTTCTGCAATGGAAAAAATGAACAGTAATATGACAGCTTGATTTGTTTCTGACATCTTTTCCAATACTGAATTAAACTAAATACAGGACAAGAGAAATAAGAAATGGAAGGAAAAAATAGAAACAAATCTTTTGTAAATAGGGAGGGAGGAGGGGGTAAGGGGAGGGGAATGGGAAAAAAAGAAGCAACAAGATATATCATGTACAAGTGCAAATTCCCTATGATGAATGTTATCAATATGTACATCTAAAATGTACCATTAAAATAAAATAAAAAAATAAACTAAATACAGGAAATGAATCCTTAGACCTGTACTTTCCAATATGATAGCTACTAGCCACATGAGGCTGTTGAATACTTACCCCAAGTAATAGACTATATACAATTTATTTATGAATTTGTTGCCTACTGTCTGCCCCTCCTCACCCTCATCTCATCTTCCCAACCCATTCCACTAAAATATGACCTCCATGTAGTCAGGGATCTTTGTTCTACTAATGCACCTGCAAATAGTAGGGTCTCAATAAATATTTGTTGAGTGAGGCTCAGCAGGAGGATGGCAGGTTTAAGCTCAGCCCAGGCAGTATAGTGACTCAGTGAGGTTCTATCTCAATATAAAAAATTGAAAAAAAAAAAAGAGCCAGGATATACCTCAGTGCAAAGACCCTGGGTTCAATCGAAAAATGTAAATGAATGAATGAATGAATGAACTTACTCATTTGCTTCAAGAACTTTCACTATGTCTAAGAAGGGAGGAAATTGTGCCTTTATGAAATGTATAGGAGAGAAAATGAGTGACATTTAAAAATTAATTTCAGATTGTATAGTACAGATTATAAATACTATTAGAATTCACATGAAACAAGTATCAGTGAGATCTGGAGACAGACTTGAGTTGAAACTTGAAGAAAAAGACTCAGGGGAGCTTGGCTTGGTATCCAAAAAAGGACCAAGAGGCATCATGTACAGGTACAAAATAACCATGATGAATGTGATCATTATGTATACAATGTACCGATACATGTTCTTGGTAAAAAATAAAAAATAAAAAAAGGGAGATCTTACTTTAGTTAGATGGATGGTAGGTAATACTACAAGAGTTAAATCTTCCAGAAAGCAAAAGGAAAGGAAGAAAAAAGGGCCAAGACTTCAGTTTTGCGGGGACAGCTACTGTTACAGTACGGGAGCAGGAAGAGTGCTCTAACAGGAATCCAGGAAAGAGGAGGTAAGAAGATGAGAAGATTCCAGGAGTGCTCTGGGGCCAGAAGCACAGGAAGAAGAATGTGAAGGAAGGGGAGTTGTCATGGTTATTGCTTAATAGATTTTGAATTGTCATACTCTGTGTGTGTGTGCAATTTGGGTAGTTGCCAATGTAGGTGCTACCTTGTTTAGGTTTAATTGATTCTGAATAAGAGATTGTAAATCCTCCTACAGTTCACTCTCTTAACATTTTCTTCTAAAAATATTTCCTTTGTGAAATAAGATATTATTAATTTCTTCTTATAAAGTGATGCATAACTTAGAGTAACTGAATATGGGTTAAATTCCATTGTTGTTAAACCCAATTATTAAGTCAAGCCCTTGCTAAGTCTTGGCTTTCTTTCTAATTAAAAGGAAATGTTAAAATTTCTTTCATGTATTGGGGTAAAACTACAGGTCTCCTGTATCACTGGGGACAGTCATTGATTATGTTTCTAATTCATTCTGGCATCCTATCTGGATTAGCATGTGTCCCAGATTTTTTTAAAAGGAGGTTATTACTATTACTGGTAGATAAATAAGTGGGGATGGGGTATTAGTTACTTTTCTAGGATCAATGATTTGCAAGAGAGCAGATTTAATATAGGACAAGTCCAAGTTACAACATTCACACACACAAGCCAAATGCAGGAAGAGTGCAGAACATCTACCTATGCACTGGAGACCTAAAAGATCCGATCAAGGACAGGGAGCCCACGGCAATGTCTCAAGTACATCCGTGTCTGCACTAAAAGGCTAAAGAAATCTTTACTGGAACCAGGATATGGTGCTCACAGCAGAGATAAAGACCAGAGCTCACCTGAAGCAAACAGCAGCCATCCTTGATGGCAGCAAGGTCCCGAGTGCCTTCTGTGATAAGAACAGCCAAGTCTTCTTTGGAAGGACCAGCCGTAACAGAGCTTCTCCCAGGAAACAGCCAACCATTATCTTCCCCTCCCATTCTCCTTTATAATGTGTTGGCAATAACCTTCAGGTGGATCCTCTATACCCAGAACCACACCAACTCAGTACAGTTGGGCTTTCCCGCTCAAGCTGACCACAAAATGAGACCACCACACCCCACCCCTGATCAACTTGGTAACCAGACACCTTTCTTTAAACTATAGTCTCCAGTGGCAGATTTGTAAAGAGTTAACATATCTTGGTTTATTCAGATTTACATTACTAATACAATTCTTATTGCACTCATTCCCACATCAGAAACAAATATTCAAAGGATTTTCAAAAGTGATTACAAACAGGGATCCAAAAATTACAAATATACATACAAATATACAACTCCATTCTGTCTCTCTTGCTTGTTCTAAAATAGTAAGTAATTTGTTTATGAACTACAATATACTAGTACAGTGTATCCACATTAAAAAATGTGGCTTCAAATTTTAAAACTATTTTGGTTTCCATTAACTTTTAACAATAGAGCACAGCAACACTAAGAAATGCCCCAAAGGATCTCCTGCACCCCAAATACACTCTTCCCTTCTGGTAAAAGGCCTTAGGTAATTTTTCCATTGTCCTGTTTCTTCTCCACAACCACATTCTCCTCTGTTCCTCCTTGCAATCCATGGCTCCCCTCTGGCCAAACACTTCAAGTCACGCTGCTGGCTCTCCACTCTTGATTTCCTATGTAAATCTGGCCAAAAGCCCTCAATAGTAACAATGCCACCATCCCAACACCAGACTACACTGAAAGTTTTCTTCTATCCAGGCAGAATCTCCAAACACAACAAAATGCAGACCAACTGCTGCCAAAGCACCCATATATCACTTGAGATCCAGTGGTCAACAGTCTTTCTCAACAGAGGCCTCTCAAGCCTCATCTTAATTGGCAGCATTTCCATCAGTTACTCTGGTTTTCCGGGCTCTGACCAGAGTCCACCATATAATAAGATTAGAGCATTCCAGGGCTGCCTCTTTGGCTGGTCTCTTAAAACCTTTCCAAATTAACTCCACAGGCTCGTAAGCCGTAAGACCAGGCAAAGTCACAGCAAGGACCCTACTTCTCCTGGTACCAATTTTTTGTATTAGTTACTTTTCTAGAGTCAGTGGTTTGCAAGAGAGCAGGTTTAATACAGGACAAGTCCAAGTTACAACGTTCACACACGCAAGCCAAATGCAGGAAGAGTACAGAACATCTAACTATGCACTGGAGACTCGAAAGATCCAATCAAGGGCTGGGAGCCCACAGCAACGTCCCATGTACATCTGTGTCTGCACTAAAAGACTGAAAAAATCTATACTGGAACCAGGATATGATGCTCACAGGCGAAATAAAGACCAGAGCTCACCTGAAGCGAACAGCAGCCATCTTCGATGACAGCAAGGCCCCAAGTTCCTGCTATGAGAACAGCTGAGTTCCCTTCTGGAGAACTAGCCGCAGCAGAGGGAAACAGCCGGCCCCTGGCTTCTGCTCTCATTTTCCTTTATGTTGTTGGCAATAATCTTCAGGTGGATCTTCTACACCCAGAACCATACCAACTCAGTCCAGCTGAGTGTTGCTACTCAAGTTGACCACAATAATAAGTCCACCACAGACGGGTTTGTTAGGCTTCTACTTCCAGCCTCTGGTCCTGGCAAGTAGCATGTGGGACACAGCACAGTGGCCAGAATTCTTCCTCTAATGCCTGGTTACATCTGAAGGGCAGCTGGGGGTGTCCCTGTTTCTTTTCTTTGAAGCTTTGCTTTCCAGATGCAGCATAACTAGTGCTCTCTTTTCAAGGACTAGCAGTAGGCGGGGTGTTTGCTGATAAAATGAAGTGCTCCTGGATGGAGCAATAGGAACAACTACTTTCTCTGGTTCTAGGTAGTGATAATTGTTCCTGCTGTACCAGCTGTTGACTGCTGTGGGCAGTTTGGTATACCAGCTACTTGTGCTGTGACCCATGTTTTGGCCTGTATGATGTCACATGCTCCACTGCCAGGCTGCCAGTTAATGGAGTCAATGTGAAATATGGGAAAATACAAGCTAGAAGTACTTGTGATATGATTATGAAATACAGGCTGAGTAGATCTACCCCAGAGCATATAGAGAATAGTAAAAATGTTCCTGCTATGTTGGTTGTGTCATTTGTCACTTTGTAAATCTACATCCAGTTTTTATATTGCTTAGTGTGATAGGCTGAACAGTGTCCCATTTCCTCTGATGTCTAAAGATACCCATGTTCTAATCCATGGAACCTATGGATATGTTACCTCACATGACGAAAACAATTTGCAGACATCACTAAATTAAGGATCTGGAGATGAGGAAATTATTCTGGATTATCCAGGTGAGCTTTGTGTAATCAAGGATCCATAAAGGGAGGAGACAGGAGCTGAGTTAATCACTACTAAGTGATGTTATGATCAAAGTAAGAGGCTGGCATGATGAGAAGAAGAGATCATGGGCCAAGAAATGCATGTGGATTTCAGAAACTGAACAAGCAAAGAAACAAACTCTTCTTTCAGTGCCTTCAAAAGGAGCCAGGTTGCCCAATACTTTAAATTTACCAGAGTAAGACTGATTTTGGGCTTCTGGCCTCTAAAACTGCAAGATAATAAAGTCATGTGGTTTAAAGCCATTTTATTTGTGGTATTCGTTACAGCAGCAATAGGAAACTAATACACTTAGTAATGTGTTTTAAATTTTGTAATAAATCTTTCTCTGAACCTGCTAAAAAAGTAAAAAAAAAATCATGTTAAGTGAAAAATTAAGGGCTGGAAATGCAGCTCAGTGGTAGAGCACTTGCCTAGCATGTGCTGATACTTAGCACCATACACACAAAAACACACAGACACACACACATATACACAATTGGGTACCAGATTTCTGGGTCTCAAGGTAGTTCATAATGAGGATGTAACTTGCAGAAAGTTTTGTCAATATTTATTGTTCACAATGGGGGAAGCTGTAGTGACATTACTGGCCAGGAAAAGCAGAAGAATCCATTGGCTTCTACTTCAAAACTTTCTTGTAATTATGAAAAACTGGTAAGAAAGATGAAGCAGCCACAAGAGTTATATTTACACCTCACTCAGCAAAGCATGGCTGTTCATTTAGGACAAATGCAATTTCTTCTAAATTAATTTACTCATTTCAGTGCCAACTTTTCTTGTATGTATATAAAAAGTGAAGCAACTGATGTTAGTGTGGTGGCTTCATTAGTAGCACAAGAACTTCTTTTTATGGTTCTTAACAAATCTTGCAACATTTAGATTAAATTCAGTTGCAAACGTTTAATCAAATATTCAATGAATGTATGGCCAAAAAATTAGTGTTGGAAGCTTTTTAACAAATTGCAGCTATTGGGACAAAATTGCAAGTAGTGAGGTATTGAATTCATCTCTAGAAAAACAAAGGAGAAACTGAAAAATAAAATGTTGAGAGCCCTTAAATTTAACTCTCCACCTGAGTTTATTTTCTTTGGACACTAGCTCAACGTATGAATGAACATTTCTCAAACTGTAAATGCACAAAGGTATCAATAAAAATGTTAAATATATGCTCTTATTTTAAATACGTGGTAATCTAGAGTTTTCTGGGTTATTCAAGTAACCCGGCTACCTTGTAAAAGTTACAGCCATTCCTTCAGTGCTTGGATTCTGCTGATGCTTACAATGGCATGGGTAAGGGTTCCTCTAATTGTCCTAAGCTAGTAGAAAAAGAATGGCGGAACACCTAATAAGCAGATGATATGTTGAGGCCAAGAGAAGGTCAAATGACGAAACAGTGGCTGGTCTTATGGAAGTTTCCTGGTCCTAGAGAGAACTTGTTGAGGAGATTGCAGTCTCATATTTGTTCCACACAGTAGCTTTGCGGCTGTGGTTAGTATCATATTCCTGTCGTGTATGGCGAATTAGGCTCAGTAATAGTAAAATTTGGATTTTGTTGGTATTGAAGTTTCATTCATATTTAATTTCCATAAGCTTGTTTTGCTACTTAATTGTAATTTGTATATATTAAATAAATTTGTCAATACTAGGGAACAAGTGATCTTTTTCCTGTTAAAAGGGGTTTGTGCATTTCTCATATTTGAGAGGAACTGTTGTCAATACCATTCAATTTCCTCCTCATAGCAAAGCATGAAAGACCTGCATCTTGATCCCCTGAGACTCAATTCTTGTTGATGTGCCAATGGATGAATGTGCTGCTACATTTGGATCCTTCCACTAGACAATGTTGACCCTAAGCATGGCTTCTGGCATTGAGGGTTTTTTAAAGTAGGAGATCATTTGGCTGGGAGGGGGCTCTCAGGACCCTTTATCTTAAACAGTGGATGCTGAATTTACCCAAGAGTAAGCTGCAGTTTGTACAAAACTTTGGCATATTTCATAGGAGATAGGGTAGCCATGACCTTGGGAAGCTCCCTGAATTGACACGGACATTTCTCTGGCCCACCCAGCATGAATATCTGGAAGATTCTTGTGTTGCCACCCACCCGGGTACCATTTGGCCTTTGTGCAGGGTTCTTGTCTCCTCCTGGCCTGATGGTCATCTCTTCCTAGATCCTGAGCCTTCTCTCACATCATAGGACTTAGGACTGGTTGATGATTCTTTACGTATGAGCATCTATTCAGAACCTATGAGAACCTACACAGGGGGACAGAGGTACAAGTCATTATGGTCCAGTTTGTCCCCAGGCCCCCTGTTTTTCTCTGGGTTCAATCAGCAAAGGAATGAGCTTAAATTTCTTTCTCAGCATCTCAGTGAGCAACAGGTCTAGATACTCAAATACAACAAACAAGTCAAAATAAAACTCTTCTCCTTTATCCAATTACAATTGTAATACACATTTATTGGGGAAATAAAGATTGCTTTGACATTAATACAGGTTAAATCACCCACATTTCCTCATCCAAAAGTAATATCTATAAATGTTTTGTTCTGTTATAGTTTGGATCAAGTATGTCCCTTAGAAATCTCATGTGTGCAGAGGTGGGGCTTTAGGAAGGTGGTTGAATCATGGGGGCACTTTACTCATTGGTGGATTCATCCATTAGTGAGTTCATCAGCTGACTGTGTTGTTGGGAGGTGGGGCCTTGGAGGAGGCAGATCCCTGAGGAGGTGGGCCTTGCAAGGGTACATCTCTCTCTAAGCATCCTCCCTTATCTCTCTGCTTCCTGGTTGCCCTGACACGAGCAGTTTTACTGTGCTCAGGCCTTCCACCATGCCATTTCTGCATTCGAGTCTGCCAAACATGGACTGATGCTTCTGAAACTGTGAGCCAAAACAAACCTGTCCTCCTTTAACTTGTGGGTTATTTTGTCCCAGTAATGAGAAAGTAACTAAGACGTTGTCTTTATTTATTTCTAAATATAGATTTAGGTTATACTTTTCATTCACATGCCAAGCAAATATTTATTGGGAGACTCTTCCATGATTTGCTCACAGGAGAACAAGACACATTCCTGGCCTCTAAGGAACTATGGTTCAATAGGGAAGATAAGATATTCCCCAAAGATCTAATTCTGATTTTAACATCTCCTGAAGCAGCCAGTGTGATGCTCTCTGTTGGGTCTTGGATGCCCACCCAGACCATGAACAAATAGCATGTGGTGAGAGGCTGACCTGGAGAGCAATCATCTATGCATACTGTTCCTTAAAAGTTATTTATCTACTTACTTTTTCATTCTTTTATTTTGGTAAATCAAATGGGCAAATCTGCCATAAAGTAGACATAAATTTACCAAAACCACATAACATAAAGTTTAGTATCTTAATCATTTTAAAGATATAGCTCAATAGTGTTAAAATTTTTCATATTATGAAGTAGATCTCAAAAAATTCTTCATCTTGTAAAACTGAAACTCTACACCCCTTGAATAACTTTCCATTTCTCTTTTTCCCTGGCTCCTGCCAACCACCATTCTATTTTCTGTTTCTCTGAGTCTGACTGCTTTTTAATAATGCAACCATATATATATATTCTTACCCTAACTTTGCAGAACATTTGTTGTCCCCATTTTATAGGTAAGCAATCTGAGAGCCTTTATGCAAAGTACAGTCAGAACCATTCTCTCTTTTCTTCGGTCTCTTCTTTCCTCCTTCTCTTTCTCTCTCTCTGTATCTCTTTTTCCCTGCTCACCATACCTTTGAGTTCCAGCTGAACTGCACTGGTATTCTCCAAGCTCCTTGACAAAGAGATCAGACATTTTGCCCAGGAATGCTCCTTGCTCTCATAATAAGAGAACTCTCCTTCAACTGCATTCTTCGTACCTTTCCTTCAAGTCCATTCTAACTTACTTATGTTTGGAATGCTCTTAGGCCCTTGCCTTTTCTTTTCTTGGCAAGAGTGTACTTATCTTTCAGTACCCAGCTCAAGTGTCCCTGACTCTCCCAATCAGATGCCTGCTCCTTTATTTTCCCTTAGCAACATATAAGTGTCTACCAAGGGTCACATAGTTTTCTAGTTTGGTTATGTTGGCATCTGCCACTAGGCTGTTGCAGCATCCACGAGCAAGTATTCAGGACTGTTTGCTGAACAGTGAATTGATCATGTCTGAAATCATTTCATTTTCTGACTCTAAACTTCTTCAAGCTACTTTCCTTCTTTTTCTTTCTTTCTGGCTCAGAGTCTCACATTTAATTCCCAGTTCATTTCTAGAACATATTTCTTAAACTCCTCTTCCTCTTGCCTGCCCTATAATTCCAATTTAGGTACTGCTGGCTTCTGCACTTCCATAGGGGTGTCTATTTGTTGTTTACAGGGAAGGCAGAGTCTGCTTTGTAAACTGCAGTATTAGACTGTGGAGAAGGGTGTGTTTCTGCAATCCTCCTCACAAATACAGGTTTTGTGGTGGGGGAGGGACCCTCCTTCTGGAGGTTCCTGGCACTAGAAGAAGAACTCTGGTGAGAATTAGGCCTGTGTTTTTATTTACTGCACTTTCAGGCAGTGTAAGGAGATGAGAAATGTCCTCTGGCTGGAGAAAAGTTCTCCCAGAAAGATACCTACCTGTCTTCCCTGAGCCCTGCCCCCGGTCACCACAAATGCCACAGGGGATTTCATGCGAGGGAGGCCAGGGCGTTAAACTGTACGGCTGTGCACTGTTTATACTGTTGCCCGGGACACTGGGATAACAACTTTGCCCCTGTCTTTCACAATCATCTTACCTGCTGAGTAATGGCTGGCAGAGGGCCTGGCTGGGCCTCCTGCCTCCCTGGAGCCACAGGCAGCACTTCTCGCTGAAAATGAGTGTGGTTCTGGTCAGGAGCACTAAAGGAGTTTCCACCCTTGTCAGGGCAAATGAAAGAACTACGCCATTGAGTTGTTTGAAGAATTGTATGATCTAAGACACTTTAGGCACTGAACCTATAAACAACAAGTGTTAGCCCGGGCTAAGACAGCGGCATTCATCTGCTATAAAGCCTCCCACCACATCTAACTGGAGGGCCCAGGAAGATGTTTGGGTTTGGCCTAAGGCTTCAGGTAGACCCTGGCACATGGCCCTGGTGCCTCAGGGTGCATCTACCCAGTTCAGAGACTGGAGTGGCTTCTACCTGGAGGAGCAGGGAATAAATAACCAGAATATGCAGGCATCCCTTCTCTACTCTTCCTTCCTTCTCCTAATCTCCAGCTCTGACCACATCCTGAGGAAGAACAAGTAGCAGATGGGGAAATGAGGTTTCACAAGCGCAAGCAGCTCCCAGAGGCTGGAAGCAGCCTGCTGGGAAAGAGCCTAGGCAAGTCTCAGAGAGCCCAGATGACGAGTAGCTCAGCTTTGCTCTGGTTTCTTTATATGGTGTCAAGAGAGTGGGTTCCTGAGACTGAAGGCCCTCCAGATCCACCCCTTGGCCTTGGGCTGGTGGTCTCTGCAGACAGCAGCGGGTGGAGGGGGTGGGAGCTCTGCCCTGCTCCCAGCCTGCTTCCACACTGGCACCTGCTCATTCTGCATGGCAGTGCCTTTGGGGATTTTTCATGACACACGAGACTCTTGGGTTATTTAGGGTTGTGGAGCTTGTGTGTGAGATTACAGAGCCTGCTTTCCTGGTGAGGTCACTATTCCTTGAGTTATAACCTTGCTTTCCTTGGCCTGAGCAAACAGCATAAATGCCTTGCTGGTGTGTTTGTGAAATGTTGACCCCTAGTTACACCCGAGCAGGCCAACCTGCCCCCCCCATCCTTCACAGTGCTTCAGTCCTGTGGGCACTGGCTCTGTCATCTGCCTCAGAACGGAAGGGCAGGAGCCCAGTGAGGCAGGGTCGGCAGGGGCCAGCTTCCCTCCTCTGGGCTGCGGCATGCAGGCAGGGCCTGTAGTCTCTTGGGTCAAGGTGCTTTATAAATTTCATCTGAGGGCTAATTTGCTGGTAGGGAATGCAGGCAAGAGGCCAAGGACAGCATTTGGCAGCAAGCAGACAGCTCCTGGGGGGAGTCATTTGAATTCAAGGGAGTAGTTACCACCCTCCATTTCTTGTTTGTGAATGGAGGGCCACTGGTCTGCTCTGACCTGGCAGGGCATGAGGCCACCTTGAGTTGCAAGCACTGGCCCACATGCCATACCCAGGAGCAGGTAACCTGGAGCTCAGCCAGCCGGGAGTGCCTGCCTGCCAGCCACTGAGGAGCCTGGCCCTCGAAGCCTGGTCCCTGGGTGCTGAAAGCAATTCTATTTTCAGTCCCTGGCTAGCTGTTCAGCCTCACTCCTGTCTTGAGCTGCCTGACTCACTTCTCCCCACGCCCAGCTCTGCTTCTTTCTGAATGGAGTGAATAATCATAACACCATATGTTAGAGGAACAATTCACAATTTACAAAGCCCTTTTATGCACCAGTTCACTTCAGATCTTTCATCAGCCTGTGAGGTTGACTGGGCAGGTAATTCAATTCATGCTCACAGTTCAGGAAAAATAGTCTCAGAGAAACTCAAGTAGCTTGACCAACAAATTCCTTCTCTCTCTCTCTCTGTCTCTCTCTGTGTGTGTGTGTGTGTGTGTGTGTGTGTGTGTGTGTGTGTGTGTGTGTGTGTCTCAGGGCCAGGTCTCCCTAACACTGGCCAGGGTGGGGGTGTCCATGGTTGTTGGGTTGGCTAGTGGGATCATGCAGGAGTACCTGTCAGGGCCATTTCCTATCTTCTACATAGAAGACATGTGCATGTGATTCTGGTGAGTGTTACATTTTGAATGCAAGGAATTTGCTCATGGGGGATAAGCAGGGGTCTAGATGAAGTGGAGGAAGTAGTTTGCAGTTTCTTACTATTTAGGCTCCCAACTCTTCCCTCTCTCATCCCTACACACCTTCTTTCATCTTACCTTCTAGTCCCTAAGAAAACCTTGTCTCAGGCTGGGGATGTGGCCCATTGGTAGAGTGTCTGCCTAGCATGTACAAGTCCTGGGTTCAGCCCCCAGCACTGCAAAAAGAAAAAAAAAGAAAGAAACCCTCATCTCCATTCTTCTACTTACTCTGAGCCTTAGGATCTAATGTGTGAATGACTGATTGCAGTGGAAAGGGTAACACTTCCACACCTTGGTCTACCTAACATCGATGTGGTCCATAATTCAGCTTACAAGACAGGTAAAATGCATCATCTCTAGGAGGACATCTAAAATTTTAACAGTTGGTAGAGCATGGACAAATGACCAGTTAGGACAAACACTGGTTAAATGGGTCCTAGAATGCTACGTGGGTCCTGGGGCCCTTGCCCTCCACTGAACCAGGAATTACCCATAGGTGCTGGTCTATGGGCAGGTTGGCAAGAGTCCCAAGGGAGGGGCTGAGCAACCAGGGCCAACGGGGGGTGGGTGGGTGGGGGTGTTGGGGGGAACTCTAGGCATCGGTCATTACTAGCCAGTATAGGAGTACTCCAGCATTTTCATACCTGTGTAGCCATACTAGTGGCTGTCTGCCAGTTTGATTAATTTTTTTAGGATATTTGGAGAGAGATACGTTTTCACCTCAGCTACTGAGGAAACAAGAGTCTCTATAAGGTTACAGTGTCTCGAGCTCTCATACAGTTCAGGGGATGGGGACCCCAAATTGAATGGAGGAGGTGGGAGTCTTGGGTGGCCAGAAGATACTATGAGGGCTCAGGTCCCATCAAGGCTCAGGGTGTGGGAAAACCAGGAAAAAGAACAGAAAGAGGTGTGTGTGTGTGTGTGTGTGTGTGTGTGTGTGTGTGTGTGTGTGTGTGAGTGGGAAGATGGCAGGCAGGGGAACAGCACTAAGAAACTGACTGCTGTCACTCATGGTTTTGCTATGGCCAGTACCAGTCCTGAGTGACACCAGGAGGCTATTTTCATGGTTTGTATTGCCTCTTGTCTTTTATCTGAATATTGTCACCTGGAGAATGTGGTCTCCTGTGGAGTACTACTTGTGACGTTTGTGATTTTAGAAAATGCTATGTCTTAAAGGAGTCTTCTCTAGCCCATGACAAATACTCAATTGCCTGGCTGGGTAGAATCCCCAGGTCATTGGGGTCTGACATGAGCAAAAGTGGGTTAACATTAAAGAGGGCTTTTCACTGAAGAAAACTGGGTCGCAGGCAGTTGAATATAAAACTCTATTTGCTTTTCTGTGGACGGAGCCCCAAATGTTGGTCAGCATTGGCTCAGAACTCCACGTATCCCTGCATATTTAAAACCTGGCAGGACCCAGATACCCAATCCTTGAGGAAAAGAATAACCCCCCTTTGAGGTTGACAAGTAAAGCCCTGGTCTCCTGGGGGGAAAGGGGATTAGTCACAGCAACTGTGCCCAAAAATGGGAACTCAGCAGTTGGGTCTCCAGGACTGCCTAGGTGGTGAGAAGTCTGGGTGTTCAAAGGGCCTATGATATGTGACAATGTTAGCCTCTCAGCTTGGCTCCTCCACAGACCCAACAGGGTTGCGTCAGGTTGGCACATGATTGGCAGAGGCTCAGCTACCCTCAGTGATGATCCTAGAGTCAGGTTCCTTCTGCTGCTATTTCCCAGCTCCTCTGCTCCCTCCCAGCTGCCTATTAATGGGTGTGAGTCTTGTTCCAGTTCAATATGACAAAATAAAAAATAAATGTCCAGGCACATGGCTTGGTCTGCAGAGCAAGGTCTCTTTCCCTATGCATTTGACACAAACCTCTTGGAAAGAGCTGTCATTCTGATAAGAAATTAAAAACAAAATGCAAATTCTAACCCTTAAGAGAGTCATCTTTGCCTGTGTTTTCCCTTACTTGTCCCTCAGTCTATGCCAATTTAGTGTCAGAGACAACATGTCACATGATTTTTTTTAAAATTGGGCTCTGGCTGGTGCTGCTTTTCCTACCCACTGCCCATCTGCCAGCTCTACAGGCAGCCTTAGTGCTGGGTGGGGCGAGGGAATTGCCAGAGAGTTCTCGAGCAAGAACTGAAATATTTGACTGGCCTTGGTCCTAACAGAGGCAATTTTATTACCCTAAATGTCCTGGAAACCTTGTTGCCTCTGGCACAAGAAGCCTCCAGGCTCGGTCATTCCAGCTGCAGCTAGCCTTGGCGTCCTTTTGCAAGTGGCTGTGACGTGAGTCACAGAGGCAGTCTCCAGTGAGGCTGGACACTAGGTGGGCACTCAAGACGATGTCTGCATTTTCCTTCATCAGGAGTGAGAGGCCAGCAAGCTGGGGATGGTCACTGAGGTCTACGGTGGGGTCTGAGGGGTCACATCAGAAGGGAGCAGGATAGGTAGTCCAGCCTGGGGCCTGTTAGCAGAGACTCTGGTGTTAACAGCTGGGCAGCACTTGTAATATCAAAACCAGACAGTGCCGTAGGATGGAAAGAGCATGCTGAATTCTTTCTTACCATTTCTCTCATTTCCAGGGGCAATGAGATCCAAACACGCAATTCTTTCCCTTTGTGAAAATCTTCATTCAATGAGGGAGCCTCAGGGAGACTTTTTCAGTGCTTTATTAATGTCACACACAAAACAGACTTTATTTTTATTTGAATTAGCCAAATGAAATGTTCTATACAAGGCAAACACTTCACCATGGAATAGTTAAGTTAAAATAAATAAGTTTGTTCTATCCTACATAAAGCTCCAGTTGCCACATACAAATAAAAGGTATCAATAATAAATTAAATAAGTTAAAATAAATAGTAGTAGGAGACTGTGAGGTCCAGCATAGACTGCCTATTTACTCCTTAGCTTTGCTCTGGACCCCACCCTCTAACCTGCTTGGGATGTTGGACAGTACATTAGGTTTAGCTCCTCACTGGAAAAAATCACTCGATGCCCATTTCCAAATCATTTTTAGATAGTAGTATCAGATGCTCAGAGTCTAAAAGGTGATAAAGAGCAGGTATCAGCAAGGTGAAAGCCTGAGGTACAGGCCCCTTATACATCCCATGCCTTCTTATAGTTCAGCTGGAGATGCAGAAACAGGAAACCTAAAGAGAGCAGAAGGCAAGACATGGCCCAAGAGCAGGAGTCAGAAGTATCATTTGAGTCTGAGAACAAGAATGATCATGGCAACTTCCAATACAATCTTACCTTAGTGAAAATTTCTAGTTTCATTAAGTAGGTTGAATTAATTTAAATCTCTTAATTAGAAAACAAGTCTTCTGAGGGCAGAGTTCAGGACACAGATGACAAATACACAGACCTGTTTCACTAATTCCCTCCACAAGCAGGCATTACTCATCCATCCCTGCACTCTTTGATCTCAGACTCCTTCACCCAGCACTCCACGTAGCATCCACCAATCCAGTAGCTCTAGTGTTTGAGATGAGCGTTCTTCACTAACTTTAGTCCTTCTCTGTGTTCTGACCTGTTTTGTATGAAGGAGTGGTTATAACACAGGCATTGATGCCTGAAGTCCAGATAATTTAGGAGCCTTCAGGTTAATTATTTAATCTCCTTGAGTTAGTGCCAAGGTATGAAATTGGTAAGGCTACCTAACTCAGAGCAGTTAGGAAGATTAGGACAATTTATGCAGGTGCTCAATATCACATCTGGCACAGAGTAGGCATTTAATAAATGACAGATATTATTACCATTATTAATCCAATCGTTTTAAGGCTACCGATGTTGACAATGAAATTGATAATGACATTTCCACTGAAAGAAAAAAAGTATAATATCATATATTAGGTTGAACTATTTGAAATGAATATTCAGTTGTTTTTGATCTACAGAAATGGCAGTTTCTTCTGGTTCAATCTAATGAATTATGTATTTCATTCAAATCACTTACTTGTTCCAACTTTATCAAATTCTTCCCTTCAAAATTTGTCCCCAGAGACACGATCCCACCATTTACAAACTTCCTCAAATCAGTTGCTAGAGTAAGCAGAGAAGGGAGTCTACCAGGAAGTCGAGGACCTGGTAACTACTTCCCCTACCTGGTCATGTAACGAACTAGGTCCTGGTAACCAGTTCTACTACTAGAGACATAACCTCCAGATGTCTCATTTTCCCCATCTGTAGACTGGGGATAATTGTACTTTCTTCAAGTGGGGCTTTGTGATGATAAGAAGAAATAATAGATGGGAAAGTACTTTCAGAAGTTAAAGTTATTGTACAAGATATTATTTGTTTCACTAGATTATGCTATGTCAGAAAATGTTACCATTTAACTTTTAATGTTTTTCTATAGAAAAACTGAATGTAAAAGAATACAGAATTCATGCAATCATGCCAAATGATCAAAATCGATCTTGATATACTATCAAGTAAATAGAACTACTAAGTAAGTACATAGTGCTTTGTCCTTAAAAATCATACCTCATCAAGGTGAAATAAATATGAAATAGCAATGAGGAGAATCATTGGGTTTACAAGTAACTCAAATGTCAAGCTTTTATGCCAGAAATCATACGTTTTGGAAAAACTGATGAGGAAGACAGAGGAATTGTCTTCTTCCCCTAGAGATCTTTAAGATGGGCTGGAAAAGTTTGGTTTTAGCATAGTTATATCCCTAAAGACAGGGATATAAACTTTATGACCTCCCAAAGTGACTTTCAGACCAATGGCTTCAGCAGTTCTAAGGAACAGTTTTCTTTTGCCTTCCAGGCACATTCCTTTCCTTTGCCCTAAACCAGGGTGACTAGCTAGCAAGGGAAGATGATGTATGGGGACCAGCCGCTAGCAGAGGTGAGTGTGGCTGAGGCCCAGTCTTCAGATTTCTCTCTTCCCTTCTCCTGTGAACCTTGGCAAATACAAGGAATATGCGAAGGGTCATCTTTAGTCAGCCTCGAAGGCGCTGTTGGTGGCTCCCACATATTCTGATTTTTTCTTGTGCCTGGTCCACATTTTCCGGAGAATGCCTGGGACACCACAGGAAGCACTGCCTGTCAGTGGCAGGGAGGCCTCTGCTCCCTGGGGAAGGGTCGGATAGTCTTCGGCCATCTTCTTGAGATGTTTGGATCTAAAGAAAAGCCAGGGTAAGTAGGTTGGTGGTCACTTTGCTGAGCCAGATTTACGTCCTGCCTTTGAAACAAGTAGCCACAGCTCTGTTCTCCTCTGTGCCTCCATCCAGTAGTCAGGCTCTGCTTAGCTGGAGGGGCACTGTGGAGACCCATACAGGAATGTCTCCTGTGGGAGCTTCATGTGGGGTGAGGGGAAGTGGTGATCCTGGGCATTGTGGTTCACGGGACTTCAAGTCCTGTTCCTGCCTCCCTCTTCAGGGTCTGGCCTTGCTCAAACCACCACTTTCTCACCACTCCTACTTCCAAGTGAACGGTCTTGCCAGAAAGAGTGAAGGCTCAGCCTCAAAGTCTCAGCCACTGAACGAGCAGGAGCTCTGGGTGGAGTTCTGCTCTCTGCTTACTGGGTAACTTCAGGCAAGTGACTTATCTTCACTAGCCTGTTTCCTCTTGCATAACATGCGGATGTTTTCATCTAACACCTAGGGCTTTTGTGAAGAGGAAAATGAGATAATAAAACATCTGGCACATTGTAGAGCCTCCATAAATGTTCACTTATTCCCCTCATGTGCTATCTTAAGGTGAAAAAAAAATGACCTTATTTCCTTTTCAACACTCAGGATCCAGGAACAAACTGATTGAACTCGGAGAGAAAGGAACCATTGAGAACGTTTTGCAGTGCAGCCATGTGAACCTGACTGGCACATAGCTTGGTTTTTATACTTCTTTCCAGGTGACTTTCTGTCATCTAGAATGTTCCACTGTGTCCTGTTCTGCTCTGGCTACCCGGGGTTGGGTGTACACTCTTGCCTTGGTATTTGCTATGGTTTGAACATGACTTATCGCCTTCAAAAATCATGTTGAAATGTAATCCCTATTAGGAGATATTAAGTGGAGGGTTCAAGTGGGATCTTTAAGAGGTACATAGGTCTCTGCCCTCATGAATGAATGAATGAACCTTCATGTGAATAATGGATTAATGGGTTATCTTGAGAATGGGTTGGTTATAAAAGACAGTTCTGTGAAGTCTCTCACATGCCTCCTGTCCATCACCAAGTGACACCCTGTGCCTTAGGACTCTGTCTTTTTGCTGGCATCACCAGACATAGCCCCTCAACCTTGGGTCAGAGCTGTGCATCAAATAGACCTCTTGTTTACAAATCCATGGTATTGTGTTATTAGCAACAGAAAATAGACTAAGATGATATTTTAGCCTGTGGCTTTTCCTACGTGCACTGAACACTTTCTCAAGTATATAGCTTCCTAACTACTGGGCAAAATTTCCTGAAAAATATTAACAATAGTTTAAGCTAAGTTCTCTACACATGACCTCATTCAATTCTCAGAAAAACCTCTCAAGATGGCTACTCTTCTCTTTCCTATTATTTTATTTGTTTTAAAGTAGACGAGGATGCAGAGGACTAAATAATTTCTCTGAAGTCTGAGTTGGTAGCAGTGTTGGGATAGAAAGCACATGAGTCAAGAGTCCACCCCCTTTATCATCCTCTAAACCACCAGGCTGTCTGTAGTGCAGAGGGCAGTAAAACAGGTCTTAAAGTTCATGTTGAATTGCACATTACTGCTGTCTTACTGCCTGAAGGCAGTGAAGGGGTGTTGGGGAATAGCCACTCCTGCCTTCCTAGCTGCTGGCTCTGGGCCAGTGTTAACATGCACATTGGAGTTATAGTTTGGTTTGAAATGTCTGTATTTTATATACTTCTTTACCCATGGAGAGGAGTCCCTAAATGAATTCATGAGGCATTTCTGACATAAGAATCGGAAGTTCTGAATATGGCTCGTGATGACATTCATCTGATTAACTACAAATCCTCCCAAATGACATTTTTCCAAGCCTAAAGAAAGGCATTAATGAAGTGGAAACCATGAAAAACACTTCAGCTTAATCCTAGGGAAACAGTTGATGAGGCGCTACCCAGACCCAGGATTACGGCCTCATTACAAGGTAATTTGCAGCTGGCATGGGTTTTGTCTTAGCATCTTGAGTCTGAAAACCAGGCCACCTGTTGCTCTTCCATGGCAGGGTCAGGACAGCATAGGGAAGCAGGCGGGTGCTGGAGAGAGAAGGCACAGTACTTACCCTTTCCCCAGAACAGCTGCGTTCTGTGAGCCTGTGGCTGCTGCCTCCACTGTGGCTGGAGCTTTCACTGAGATCCGGGCCACAGGAGGAATCTATGTTAGGAGGAAGGGGAAAGGAGCTCAGGATTGTCCACATTCCCACCCTGAGACTGACTGGAGCCATTTGAAAGGCGGATGACTGAAGCAATCACCAAAAACTTGACCTCACTCTTCAGCGGGCCTCAGACACCCCAAGAGGTTTGTGGGAACAGTGCTGGATGCCCTCCCCCAGTATCTGATAGAGCAGGTCTAATAGGGTCTGAGCATCTGCACTGCTCACGGGGTTCCTGCTGCTGATCCTGGGACTCCACTTTGACAATCACTGGCTTAAAGACACTTGAGAGAGTGCCACTTGATCTTACATGAGAACTGTCACCCTCCCATCTCCATCATCTGTGTCCAGTTGTCAAGTCCTGCAGATTCTTGCTTTGAACAGGCTGCTCACTCTAGTGCCAGCCTCTCCGTTTGCCTCCTGTAGGCGATGAGGAACAGTCACCCCATACCTCCTTGTTTCTGACCAGACCTGCTACCTTTTGCATTCCCTTCTCGGTCTCTGGAATCACCAGAACTCCCACTGCAGGGCAGACTGAGGCCAACTTTGCAGCGTGCTCATCAAGATTCTGCAGCACTGGATTCTAGTTTATCAATGCAGCTCAGCTGTTATTCTCTGTGTCAGCAGATCCACTCAGTTCCAGCAAGGCTGGGCCTGCCTTCCCTCATGCTTACCCACAACTCCGTATTTTTCCTTCCTTCTGGACTAAGGCCTAATCTCTGCCCACCCTCCAAGGCCACTTTCTGCAGGAAGCCTTCCCTGAGGCTGGTAGTGCATGCTGGGGATCTCTCTCTGTATCTGTGTCCTCAGAGCACTGTGTGAGTGGCTATGTGACATGTCGTGACAGTCCACCATTCTGTCTTGTTTATTATGTTTGTCCAGTCTCTTTATTCCAGAAAGATTATGTGGTGAGTGGCAGAGTGGGACTTAACCCATTGAGTAGCCCTCCTCTGCCTTTCTAAAGGAGGTGGTAAGTATTCAAGGAGCAGGTATTGAATTGAAAATTAACTGATGGTGTAACTGGGGTGAAGTCCAGAGGTTACTCAGTCAGTGGACATGTGTATGCTTTGTTCTTCTATCCCAAACCTCATCAAAGGCTTTAATTCAACACATTCCTGAAATCACTGGGAAATTCCAGGTCAAGGCCACCATTATTCACCACCTCCTCCCCTGAACTGGCCAAGGGTTGTGGGCAGAGTTACTGTGCCACCTTGTGGCCTCTCCCAAGCATTCTTTTCCCCATGGTGCCAATGGCCACGTAAACATACACCAGGGGCTCCTTAGCTCAGGAGGGGAGGCCCTCATCCTCCTTCCTTTCCCCTCTTTCCTTAGTTCCATCTCCAACATGTGAGCATTGAATCATATTCAGATGTGTGGGCTCTATGCTGCTTTCCTGCCCCAGGATAATGAAACTCTGATGAGCTACAGGACACAGCCTATTACGGGCCTAAAGGAAGCACTGCCTCTTCCTCTTCTTCGTCGTTGTTGCCTTCACTTTGTAAATACACCCACACCACCCTAGTTTCCTCTGGACTCCTGCTGCAGCTGCCTCTCTGCCAAGGGCGCTGTGTGAGCCTCATGTACAGGTGGCCTGGGAGTGGGCGAGGCGGGGTGCGGGTTAATCCAAGGCCACGAGAAATTCTCTTCCCCTTAACCTTGATCTTTGGTTTATTTAGGACAGCTGTTCGAGCTGAGTTGTTGCAGTCTGATGACCCTCTGTGTCAACCGCCCACCCATTCCAAGTTCCTCGAGTACAAGGTTGGGGAAGGATCCTCCTTGACGACAACTTTTCCCATTCCACGCTCTTTGTGTGGGTTTACTAATATCCTAAATGGGACCACTGGATTAGGTCTCTTACCCAGACCAGGAGGGAAGCACTAGTCTTTCTGTCCAATTCTGTAAGGATAAGGGGCTGGCCAAGAAAACCTCTGGGGTCTTTCCTACATTTCACACTGCATCACCTAGATGTCTTGACAGTGGATACCAAGAGGGCCCAGGACGCCTGAGCTGACTCATCACCACTGCTGACCTTGTGAGGCAAGAGGGAGCCTAACATTCATGCCCAGGAGATGATGGAGAAGACAGATCTGGAGATGTGCTACCTGATTCATCTTCAAGGAAGGGCAAGGTGCCCAGCTGTGGGAGAGTGGGTAGCTGAAGGCTCTTAGCTCTGTGAAGTGTGCCTCAGCTGCAGGGCAGCCATCTTGCCGAGGTCACACCCATCCAGAGGCAGCCCACAGGCTGTGATGGAGTGAGGAGGGAATACAAAGCCATTTTGGCCTGGTTCAAATGGCCCTGGATGGGCAACTATCCACAGAGATCCCCACCAGGAAGTGTTGGGCCTCCATCATGGTTCAGCTGCCTGACTCCACAGTCTGGTCGCTGGTGTTGGTCCTTAGTACACATCTTGCACCTCAAACCTCAAGACTCAGAGTCTGCTTCCAGAGAACATGACCTGTAGGAGAAGCTCCCAGAGGTGTCCCTGTCCTGAGAGGACCAGTAGTAATTGATAGCATGTTCATGAGCTCCTCAAACAAATATCGTTGAAGCCCAATCCCCCAGCGTGAGGGTATTGGGAAGTGGGACGTTGGGGGATAATTAGGTTTAGATGAAGTCAAAGGGGTAGAGTGCCTGTGATGGGCCTTATAAGAAGAAAAAGAGATGATAGAGATTTTTATCTTCACGTACTCCTAGAGGAAAGGCCATGTGAACACACAGCAAAAAGCTAGCCATCTACAAGCCAGCAAGAGAGTCCATGTGAGACACTGAGTCTGCTTTGATCTTGGACTTCTAGGCTTCCAGAACTCTGAGAAGATGTTTCAGCCCCTAGCCTATGTTATTTTGTTACAGCAGCCTGAGCTGCCTAAGACATTAGTATTTTGTGTTTCCGTGGTGCTTGAGGACCTTACAGCTCTTTACTCCAGAGCAGCACCAGGGAATTACGCATTCTCATCTGGCAGAGCCTATGCTAGCAACCAGTTCTTTTCCCCATGAACAAAATGGCCTGTGGTTTGCAGCTTCCGTATGCCTAAGAGCTGAATTTCTGGCACGAAAGAAAGAAGCAGCCAATGACATGTCACAATAGCACAAAGCAGGGTTGATTGATAGCTTTTAGGAGCAAAGAACCACAGTTATGCTTTTCTAACAATCCTCAGCCTAGTGCAAAGGACACTTAGTCTCTATGGCATTGGAGAAACCAACATAGAGAGAAGTTAAAAACATACCAGCTACAACTAACTAGACTTATCCTACTTACCAAGGATTTTCCATATGCTCGATTTCCACACAGATTCGATGTTTGGGTTTCAGAAATCCCCACTGCGAAATTGAACAGAGGAGGTATTACTCAGTGGTACTCTGCGTTCTGCCTCCTTCTGCTTCTGCATCAATTATCTTGTTTTCCAATCAATCTCAGAAGGGAACTCTCGAGGCCTTTGTACAAAGCAGCAAAGCCAGGCAGCAGAGTCAGGCAATGGTAACGGCCGAGTGGGGTGACCTGCGTCCCATCCCTCTTCCAGGGGCTGAAACTAAGGTGTTCCTGGGATCAGTGTGTCAGTGCAGGTTCAAGAACTGGGTCAACAGTGTCGCTCTGGAAGGGAATGTTGATAGTGGAGGAGGCTGTGTAAGTGTGGAGGTAGGAGGGGAACATATGGGCAATCTGTGTACCAGTTTTGCTGTGAACCTAAAACTGCTCTAAAAATTAATATCAATTTAAAAAGATCACATAGGCGGATGCATGTAGCACTGTGTTTACGGGCAGTGAGTGCTCAAAGAATGTGCCCTATGCTCCTCTTTCCTTTTTAAGGCCTCAGGTCACAAGAGGTTAAAGAAGTTATCAGGAGTTAAGTCTTCCTAGCTGGGATCAATTATGCAAAACAGCGCTCCTAGACACCCCTCTGGAAGTGAGCAGAGAAAGTGTCTGTTGTGGGAAGCACAGGCCAAAGGGAAGGATCGGAATCCCGAGACATTGGCTCCATTGAACATGTGTGTGAAGAACCTGCTTCCTAACGCCTTTAGTTCTGATCCCCCCAACCTACCCTGAAACCTGCAACTTCTAAGAACTGAGATTTTGACGTGAGGTAGCCAGCATTCAACATAAATCTCTCTTGGGGCAGATGTTCTAGGACAAGCTTCACCTCACACACTGCAGTGTGTAGAAACCGCCCCCCCCGCCACACACACACGTGCTCGTGCACGCGCACGTGCTCGCACACACACTGAGAAAAACATCTCAATGCTAATAAAATGAAAAAAATTATAAAAATACTGTTAAATAAAATTTTGTGGGAGGCCATACATTTGAACTGCATACCTGCACTGAGCCCAACAGACCAAACCAAAGTGGAGCTAAAATTGCAGTAACTGAGCTGGCTGGTTTCAGAAGGCCCTGTAGCTACTTAACTGATTAGGCTGAAGCAATTAACTAGTTAAACACTAACCAATGGACTGGTTGCTGGTTAAAGCATGATTATTCAAGTCATTTTCATACCTTGCTTCTGTCTTCCTATACATACTGCCTGATTGTGTTATTGGTTGGAATTAGTAAAACTTGTTATTATTTTGGGAACTGCCTACTTTGTGAATCACTTTTATTTTATTTTGCTCAAACATATCTACTAAGTTTAATTGATCTAAGGGGTTCTCCTTTTAACATTACCAAGATCAAACTGTAATGAATGGTGCCCTGGCAGAAGTAATAATAGCAACTCATACTTTTGAGTCTGTATGCCAGGCACTATGCTGAGCATAAATCACCTAATTTCAGTTGGTCCTTTGTATCCACTGGTTTTGTATCTGTGGATTCAATCAACTGTGGGTTGAAAACATTTGAAAAAAATTGTGTCTGTTGTGAACATGTTCAGACATCTTTTCCTGTCATTACTCCCTGAGCAATACGGTATAATAATGACTCATACCACATTTACATTGTATTAGGTATTAAAAGCCTAGAAACCATTTAAAGTAAATGGGAGGATGTGATTAGGTTATGTGCAAATGCCACGTCATTTTATAGAGGAGACTTGGGCATCATGGATTTTGGCATCTGAGAGGGGTCCCAGAACCAGCCCCCATGGATCCTGAGGGATGACTGTATCTAACGTAATTCTAACACAACTCTACATGGTAGATATCATAGTAGTCTGGACTTTCTACTTGGGGAAACTGAGGCATTAGAAATACATAAAAATTATAATGAAGCCAGGCAAGAATTATTTAATAGTAAATGGATCTCCCTGGTGGTCTCGTTCACCTGGGGCCATTTGACCAAGGCATTCCCTATCCCAGTCTGAGAGAAAATACAGTGACCCAGGGATGGCAAACTGCAGGAAAAAAGTGCAAAGATTCAGGGCAGCAGAATATAATGGAGCAGTTACAGAATTACAGTACACTGCAGCTCAGGGGATATGGTGCTTAAAGAAAGGAGATCATGTGGGACAGATTTCAGTTTGGGGGGGAGCTCTCCGGTAGCCTTGTAGAGGAAGGAGGAGAGGAGAGGGGACCTTCTCTGCATATTGGAGAGGCAAGCAGTCTGAGCCTGGGAAGCCCAAGGCAGGTACAAAGAGGGTGTGAGATGAGGAATACTCAGGTACTGACACTGTCAATGTTCAGTGTGTGAAGGGGTGTGGGAGGACAAGAAGTTAGGAAGAAGATCTCAAGACTTGCTGGGATGATGGACAGTGGCCCAACTGAGAAATGAACTTTTGATTTATTTGAACAAACTGGTTCAGAGATGTCTGGGGTCCTCTCAGGAAAGAAATCCTATATAGAGTCATTTTTCCAGGCCTAGGAAGTAGGGACTGTCTCCTGTCCATGCACATGAGGCTTCATGGTGGGAATTTCTTGGCTAGGTCTCTGCCTTGAGAGACCATGAAATGTCCAAGATTTCTCATCTTTTTTGGGGAGAGGGGGTCGCTGGGGATTGAACTCAGGGCCTTGTGCTTGCTAGGCAGGCGCTCTACCACTGATCTAAATCCCCAACTCCAAGATTCCTCATCTTTCTCCCGCGTAAGAAAGCAGCCACAGCCAGGAGCCTTCTCCTATGGCCCAGAAAAAAAGCATGTCCCCAGATCTGAGATCCCCACAGACATACAGCTTTCTGACAGGAGAAGTAAGGCCTGAAACCCATGGGCTGGTGCCTAGCTCTTCCTTGAAGAACACTAGTCTGGCTTCGGCTCAGAAACGCTCCCGCCTACCTTTTCTGGAATCTATCAGATTGGGGCGCTGAAGGAATTGAATCAACGCCCAGCTCAATCTTTTTATTTAAACCTGACTGGCACATCCTCCCGTGAGCCAACTATCACATGTTGGGCAGATTCTCTTCGTTTCATAACTTGCTGCTTTTGTGTTTCAGAATAAAAGAATGACTCCAGCAGTCCAAGCTGGTACAAACTAGTTAGAAAGGTTAAAAAAATGACCCTAAAACTAGACATTTGAGAAGACCTTTTTCTTTGGGGAAGCATCACTGGTTAGGGAATCAAGGGACCTGAGGTTTCTTTTGGCTCTGTAGCTAACAAGTGATTTAACACTGGGTAGGTAAAAAAATCTCTATGGTTCTAGTTTCCTCTTCCGTAAATTGGCAGAGGGCAGCTGCAATAGGTCAGGGTCCCCACATCTAGCATGGACAAGAACCATAGACGTGAGGATGTGTGTTGAAACTTGAATTGATGTATCTTAACCCTGGAGTTCTGAGTCAATAAAATTTGTACTTCCAACAAAAATCTCTAGGTGCTGCTGCTGTTCCCAAGACCCTACTCTGAGAATCAGAGAGTTAGATCTTCCCTAAATCCTTCCTATTCAATCTGTTATCCCCAGAGCAGTAGCATCTGAGAGCCTGTTAGAAATATAAAATGTAGGGGCCCATCTAGTCCTCCCAAATTAGAGTCTACATTAAAACAAGATTCCCAGGTGATTTCTTTTGCACACAACAATCTGAGAAACATAGTTCTAAATTCATGTTATGATTTGTAGCAAAGAGAAATATTCTGCCTCTTTTTCTCTTTCCATACACATGCACCCACCCACTCACCTATACATAGACTCAGAGAAAAATCTATCTTCTCTTAATTTGCAAGGCAGATTGTGGTCTTCCTAATGCTTTCAATGTATGTATATATGCAATCACTTAACCAAAGAATATAGCTTTATTTGTGTGTTTTTATACATAGGATCATAAACAGGATCAGGTTCTTAGTGACGAAAGAAACTTCAGAGATCTACTCTGAAGAAAGGGGAAAATGAAAATAAAAAACAGGGGTAAAAAACAGGACAAAAACAAACAAAAAAGTGGGTTGCTTGGGTAGAAAGAGAAGGTGGGTGAAGGAATGTGCCCAGTGAAGTCTTATTTCAGTTCTTGCAAAACACAAAATTATCAACACCCCAAAGATTTAAGGACACCCTGAACTTTCTATTGTGTATTTTTGGAGTTAAAATATGAATAACTTTAGATTGTGGACATAACAAAAAAAAACAAAACCCTATTAAAGGCAAAATACCATCCTAGACTTCAGTGGGCTAGAGGCAGATTCCTGTTTCAGTGCTTCCAGTGGAAGCCATTTAAAAAAGATAGTGCCCAAGGTAAGACTATAATGTTTCCAGTTTTCAAAAACAGATTAGCTCCCGAATTCTTTCTATAGATTCAATCATTCAAACTTAAAATGCTGAGTTTTTAAGATGGCAGTTTAGAAAGAGCCTGGACTATTATATGCAGCCTGTTAAATAAATAACAGGAGCTTCCTTGACATCACATGTCATGGTTCTCTCTCCACTAGAGCATCATGATTTGCATCTTCTGAATACAGTATAGCCCTTCTCCCTGCGCAGCCAGGTGGTAGACAGTGCGTCTTCACCCGATACACACGGACAAAGCCAGAGTTTGGTAGGTTGCCGATGTTACCAGCGGCTGCTGTAGGTGCTGCCTTAGTGCAAAAACAGTATTCATCTGTGGAAAGTGTAGGCGCTCACTCACCTGGAGTGACTAAGGCCTCTAAGAGGACTCTGCGGTCCTCTTAGAGTCCTCTGAAAACTCAAACAGGACGCAGACACTGCCAGGTTGTGCTTCTGCGGTGGTGGAACTGGCTCTCAGGGTGTCACTGGGCCGGGCGGGGACCAGGGGATCGGGTGGGGCGGGACTCACGTACCAGGTCTGGTGGGGGTTTTGGTGGGATGTGTCCTGGGTGGCCGAGCGTTCTGGACCCGGCCGAACCTGCGGCCATCGCCTGTGTCCCAGCGGTCGGTGCGGTGCGGCAGCAGCTCCAGGGGCCGTGGCGGGTACAAGTCCGACTCGATCACCACCTGCCAGGCAGAGGAAGGACTGTCAGTTTCTCCTTGTTCTGGGAAATGCAGGACCGACAGCCCCCGGGGCTAAAGCTTTTCAGATGGATCTTGGGTTGAGGGGGAATTTATGTAGACTTCCTTTCCCAGTGACTACTAGGAACAGCGAAAAAACTTGGGTAGAAAACCTGCCAGAAATGGTTAACTGTTCTATTTGACTTCAGGCTGCCAGGTGTGTCATGCTGCAAACAAATAAAGGTTCTGACAGATTCCTCAACAGAGTCCTTGGGCAAGTCTGCTGCTCCATGGCTTAATGTGTTTTGGTAACAGGACTGGTTATTTCAAATGAGGATGGTCCTGAAAATTGGGGTCTTCCGGTCTTTGTAGCTAAGTGGACAACACCCTTGTTCATGCAAAGGACAACTTTTTGGATGTTCTAGTGAAGGGAAGACCTAGAGAGAAGACTCGATCCAAATGATTCCCAGATTTTAAAAAGAAACAAAACAAAACTCCTGACAAATTGGGGCAGGAAGGGCTACCAAGTGCTCCACTTCCTCCGAAGTGAAGTCTGGTAGGATCAAGCTGAAGCTGGGAGATGAATTTCCACCCTGGATAGTTGGGTAGGTGGAAATCCAGGTAAGCCAGAGTACAGTGCTGAAGGGAACATTCTCATGATGATCACCTGCTGAGTGGTTATTTTGGGACGTACAATAAAGGCACGTGCCGTCAGTGTCCACCAAAATGGACCTTAAAAAGTGTAATAAAAATAGAGGGGGCTCTATATCTGTGGAGATATTTTCCAATGACAGATGGAAAATATTTGGAGAAATATTGTGTCTACACTGACCATGTACAGACTTTCTTCTTGTTGTTACTGTCTAGTGCAGTGTAACAACTATTTACCAAGGATGTTTTTGTTTTTCATAGTACAAGTAATCTAGAGATGGTTTAAAGTATAAAGGAAGATGTGTGTGGGTTATATGCAAATATTACACCATTTTACAAAAGGGACTTGAACATTGTGAATTTTGGTATTCGTGTGTGTGTGTGTGTGTGTGTGTGTGTGTGTGTGGTCCTAGAACTAGTGCCCCCAAGGGACTGATGGAAGATTAAAGTCACTGAAATAATTCAAATGTAAAAACTTGAGACAAACAACATCAGCCATTTTATCTTAATCTGGAGAGTCATGAAAGGAACCTTAGCAGTCTGGGCTCAGATCCTGCATATTTTATCCATATCCAGTACACTAGGGTCATTCATGCTGAATGTCCTTCCTCCTTGAAGCTCATTAGAACCTCCAGTATTCTACAGCACTGCAGCTTTGCTGAGATCCTCATTTGCCCATTTGCTTGTTCCTTCCTTCCACAGCTGCCCTGCATGTTCTGTGCCAGATGGCGGGCTTGCTATGTATCTGTCAGTGAGGTGGATGTTCTCAGTCCTTAGAGCCCAGCCCTTGGCAGATCACCTCCAGTTGTCAACATGTAACTGCTGCTTTGCTTTTGGGGGATCCTGAAGTAAAAACGAATGGGGGTTTCAACATATGATAGGAGGGTAGTATTTTAACTCAATGGGGGAAAATCGAATCTTTGATAAATATTGGAATAAATCTCAGGTCACTGGGGAAAGGGATCTCTGTTCATTTCTGGAAATGAATGCCAGCTAGCTCAAAGCTGCATGTTTAACAACAGGATATCACTCACTCTAACACTTGTTACACACAATGGGTAATTATTCCTATGTTCATAAAACTCCTACAAACCAATGAAGTTGAGAAAAATAGAAAAATGAGGCAGAAAATATGATCAGGCAACTGATAGTAGAAATAGAAACGGCTAATAAACATGAAAAGATACTGAACAACATTAATAATTAAATGCAAAGTAAAGCAATCATTGTTTTTTCTTCTTATCAGATTATCAAGGAAGAAGATGATAAGTCTATTTGGACTCAGGCTGACCTGAGTTCAAACTCCAGTTTTGACACTTAGTAGTTATGTGGAAAGGGGATATGCCAGTCTTGCTAGAGTGAGGCATAGAAAATGCCCATCACCTTTAGTAGAGATTTTAATAGCACATGGTCTCTCTTTCCTCATGCCATATATTTACAGCATTTGAGAGTATTTTAAGTCTTTTGCAGGCCAAATTTTTATGTCTCCTGAAGAGGAAAATAAAAGAAATTGTCACTTTTTGCCTCGGTTTACTCCAAATATTCCTTCGATTATAAAATTAATATATCTCAAATTTGGCCATAGGTGGGTTAGGAAATTCACTTTTCTTGAGTCTGTTTTGGGACTCAGATTCATGTATTCTCTGCCTGGGGAAAGCTGGGGATAATTCAGAAGCATTTAAGATTCATCACTGGCACTGAAAATCCCGGCCCTACATAAACACTCTGGGCACTGCAGAAGATGATGATTTCATTGGGCCTCCAGCAAGCCTTTCGTGAGGCCTGAGGGCTGCACCTGTCCATTCTAGGCCAGTTCTTGTGTGAGTGCATGTGTTTGTGCCTGTTCTTATGCCTGTGTTTGTGGAGGTGTTGGGGCGTGAGTGTGTGGGGGTGTGAGATGCAGTAGTGGGTGATCAAGACTCACGTCCTAGATAAGCCAGTCCCTTCCAGCCTCTTTTCTCCTCCTAGCACTGCCCTCAGCCTTTCTATCACTCAGGATACTGCAACTGCCCCTGCTAGTAGTAGCACTAAGCTCTATTCCCCTGGACTCATATACTGTGTGGCATAAGGGACACCTGGGAATGTGAATCTCCTGGATTGAATAGGAAGGACATGAGTCTTATTACTTGTCACTCAGGGATCTTTGCTATTGGCTTTTCTAAAGAAGACAGGGTCTTGCTGTGTAGCTCAGGCTGGCCTTCAACTGGCAGTGATCCTCCCACTTCAGCCTCCCCAGTGCTGGGATTACAGGTGTGAGACACCACGCCCCGCTTTTGCTAATGATTTTTATCACGTGTACTCCTGATGTTACGATCTCACCATCAGCATTCCTCCAAGAGAGGAGGAGTCAGGACTGGCATGGTTTTGTACCCATTGTCGGAGCAGAGAGAAGGAAGGATGTGAAAGCACAGTGAATCCATCGGATGACACCACTGCCTTCCAGGATTTCCTCCTCTCAAAGGAAGCAAATGTTCCCTTTCAGGAACAAGAAATGCCACCTCCCTAGTCCTTTACCTGCACTTCTGGTTGGAAGAATATGGAGGGAGAGAGTAGGGAAGCATTGGCTGCCTCACCTGGCACCCTGATGGATTGAAGAGGCTTCCTGCGGGGTGGAGATGAGGCCAGATACTTCCAAGGCCACCACTTATGCCCAACCACTTCTTGGGGTATCCTCTCAAGTACCCCAAAGGATGCCAACAACAGGTTCCTGATGACCTGGTTTATTTTCTGCTATATGGGACATAGTCTGAGTTTGCTGCTGGAGGTCTTTGAACAAAGTGGTCTGAGAACAGGCTCGTTAGTGGCTTGAGTAGAGGGATAAGACAGGAGAGCTGGGGTATGAGCCAGGGATGTTAATGGGGAGCTGGAAGGAGAGACAAGAGTTTAATACTGGACTTTTTCTTCCTAGATCAGCAAACTCTCTACTGAAGCAGGAGAATATACCAGGGTAACAAATGTTACTACAGTGATTTGATGCTTCCCTGCTGGTCTTAGGTCAGAGACAGGAAGAATAAAAATGCAGGCTAATATATAGTGCAGGACTCTACTCTCTGACACCTTGAACCTTAATTACATTTGTTTAGCAGCCTAGGCAGCTGTTACTGAGTTAGAAAGACAGCCAAGATCTAGATGGTAGACAACCATCATGATTTGGGGCTGAAAAGATCCACAGAAATGTTTTAATCCAGTTCTCCAATTTTATACATAGGGCAACTGAGGTCAAGGGGTGCTGTGGGTCTTAATCAAGATCATATTGCTGTAAGGGACAGAGCCAGTGTGAACCGTGGTTTCGGGCCTCCTAACGGAATGCTCTGTGTAAAACCCACAGAGTTGCCTACATCCAGACAAGAATTTTCAAGTGCAATCGACAGCTCAATGAATTTCAAAACACCAGAAGATCACCACACAAAAAAAGCCTAAGTAACAAAAAGAGAAAAAAAAAAGGAAGGAAGGAAGGAAAGAAAAGAATGAATGAATAAATAATAAACAGGAGAGTTTGTTCAGAGAAGTGTCCTGTGCTCTGGGGTGGGAAGAAAATACAACTCAAGGGATGTGACAGAGGAAGGAAACCCTAATACTAAAAATGGCTAAGAGAGGACAAGCATTCCTAAAGGAAGGAAACTGACATCCATTCACATCATAGCCCAAGGGGTTAGAGGAGATACCAATAAGAATTTCAGCCGGGGGTTGGGGATTAAGCTCAGTGGTAGAGCCCTTGCCTAGCAAGTGCGAGGCCCTGAGTTTGATCCCCAACACCACCCCCTGCCAAAAAATAAATGGATTTCAGCCAAAGGAAGTTATAAATATTGGTAACTTTGCAAATAAAATACATTTTTCCAGGCACGATAACCAGTCACAGTGGATTACAGACCACCAAGCTAGAGAAAATGAAAAGGAAAGTAAAAGAAAGCCTAGAGCTAGTTGCTTGAGAAAAAGTGACAGACAAGTCTTCCCTCTTTGAGATTCACTTTTCCCATCTGTAAAAGGATGTCATCAAGCGAGCACTTCTAATATGCATGTTTTGTGGAACTGGAGCTGAGGAGGGCTTGGGCAACTGTTAGGGGAGATTTAGAGAGATTTAGAGATCTCAAAAGACCAGAGGGCATTACTGAGCCATTCTACCTGGAGGAAGAGCAATATTCGAAGACAAGAACCTCTCCTCTCGGCTCAAAGATCTAAAGCTGGGTTGAAAGCGTTCTTAAATTCTAAAATACCTACAAACATTTTTCCCTTTCCACCTTCCTTGAGGTTCAGGAGCGTTTTCTTTCCAGACTTTGGACTTAAGTTTTCAGGGACCATAAGATAGATCAGAATCTTATGCCCTACAATCAAAATTTCCACTGATTAAAAACTCTTCTCTTTCTCATCATATAAAATATTCTCAAAAGTCATTACCAAAAGGCATACAATTGACAGAAAAATAGGCAAAATAGAAACCCGTAGGGAAGAATATTGAAACGATCAGTAAATCTATGAAAAGATGGAGAATCAAATTAAAAATTAAAGAAATACAAATTAAAACAATAAGGTATTTTCACCAAACAGATTGCCGAAGTTTAACAACATCAAGACCATAGAGTATTGGCTTGGCTATTGTTGGAAAGGTACTTTTAAACATAGTTGCTAGAAGCTTGGCAGTGGCTTTAGATTTTTTTTTTCCACTTCTCTCAACTCCAACAGAAACTATAATTTTTTTTTCAATGTTCATATCCTCTGGCCCAGCATTTCATACCTATGTATTTATTCTCAAAAATATGTATAAGAAAACTAAAATATTTTAAGAATATTTCTTGTGGCATTGTCTTAATAGAAAAAACGAAGAAACCCCATTTATTGGTGATTTGGTAAAATAATGAATCTGAAATACTCCGGATTTGGTTTGGGTCAATAAATAATGTATATTCATACATTGGCATACTTACAGTTACCAAGAATGGAGTAGATCTATATGCATTAATTGACATAAATACATTCAAGATCTATTAAATGAAAAAAGCAATTTGCAAAACAGTATATTATCACACAATAAAGCATAACTATAGTTTAGTATTTGGGAAATTTTTCACTTATAAAAACAACAATATATATCGACTGCTTAATATGTGTCAGTATTAAATCGTTTGTTCCTTCCCATGACTCTTGAGGTATGTGCTCATTTTGTCCCCATTTTAATGCTAAACAAGTTGAGTCCCAGAATGGTTAGGCAACTTGTTCAAGGTCACAGAACTCGAAATTGATGGAACAGGGCTCTTAACACAGGCAGGTTGACTCTAAAATCTATGTATCTAAGCACTCTGTTCTACAGCTTCTTAGGATTTTATGGTCCTATATTTCATGTCTTTATAATGTTTGAAATTTTATAAATGGCATGCAATACTTTTGGAATTAAAAACACAATAAATGTGTATAAAGACAAGTAAAATCTCATCTTGTTCCCAGGACACTAAAAAAAATTTTAAGTGGCTTTTAAAAATTAAGAGACTTAAAAAAAAAAAAACCATGGTAATCTATTCCACAAAAATTTGTGATAGAAATAGAAACTCCAGTACAACCAAGAGGAAGCAATTACAGTTTCCTTTTAAAAATGAAGCATAAAGATACATTAAAAATTTTTAGGGGCTGGGGATTTAGCTCAGTGATTAGAGTGCTTGCCTTGCAAGCACAAGGGCCTGAGTTCGATCCCCGGCACCACAAAAAAAAAAAAAAAATGTAGGAAAAATTTTTACATGAAGAAGTATGTATATAGAATGAGAAATGTATAGCATTATTAGGCTCTAAAGACATGTAAATTAAGGTATTGCATATGTTTAGAGGAAAATGGAAAAGCATGGCTGGAAGCCTCACATTTGTTCAGAATTTCTGGCAGTATGTGATAAAACTGTAAGCAGAAACCATTTTTCAAAAACCACTCTTATGGTTTTTGCGTCTAGCAGAGTGTCTCTCACGTAGTAGGAATGCAAATATTTGATGAGTGGATGGATGGATAGGTGGATAGGGAAGACTATTCCTATGCTTTCACCTGTTAATTCTGCTTTGAGTCCTGTGCACCAAGGAATTAACCCAAATAAAATTATGTGGGAATAAATTCATTGTTGTGTTATTCATAATAGTGAAAAATGGAACATTACAAATACCGACAGTAGGAGAACACTTAGGTCAGGAATACTATGTCCATGATTCTTTCTAAACAAGAAAAAAATGTGTATACAAAGGGAAATTTTACCCTCTGTGTCTGGGAAAGATAGAGTACAAGGGGGCCACTTCGGGATTATTAGGTGGACGCTTGCCAGTTATTTTGGTTAAGTGGAGGACAAAGTACAGTAGCAACCACATAGGCCATAGAAAACGCTCTTTGTTGCTGATACCAACGGAGAGAGAGTGAAGGAGCTGCTGTGCATATGTAATGAAAGTCAGTCTATGGGAATTAAAATAAAGCGTCCTTACATTCTTAGTCAAGAGGTGTTGAGAGCTTTTGACTCTTCTCCTGGCTGGGCTGGTCACTGCAAAGAGAGATAAAGAAATGGTTTCAGAAAATGCCTGTTAGGCTGACATAGCTACAGTTAAAAACACTGAAAAGTTTAGACCTGGAGAATGTAGGTGCACAGAGGAGGAATGGGGAGAAAAAGCAGGGTCTCACTACAATTTAAGATGTTACCTGGTTTCACAACACCAAAATTCATAGCAGCACTATTTACATTAGGTAAAACAACCCAGATGCCCATCGACAGATGAATGCATAAACAAATTGTGGTATATCCATATAATGGAGTATTACTCAGCCACAAAAAGGAATGGAATTCTGATACACTGCTAAACACGAATACACCTTGAAAACATGCTAGGTGAGACAAGTGGGACACAAAAGGACATATAATTCACTTACATGAGACCTAGCGTAGTCAAATTCAAACAGTGGAAAGTAGATGATAGTTGCCAGGGACTAAGGGAATTGAGAGTTATTTCTAATGGTTTCTGCTGAGTGTGGTTGTGTGTGCCTATAGTCCCAACTATTGGGGAGGCTGAAGCAGAAGAATCACTGGGCCCAGGAGTTCAAGGCTAACCTGGACGACATAGTGAGACCTTATCTCCACCTCGAAATATAGAAGGGTTCCCAAAGTTTAACAGGTACAGTTTCAGTCTAGGATAATGAAAAAGTTCTGGAGATGGATGGTGGTGATGGTTTTACAACAATGAATGTATATAACACCACTGAAATGTACACTTAAAATGATCAATTCTACATATTATATATTTTATCACAGTTGAAAAACTTAGTTGGGGATTTAGCTCAAGCGGTAGAGTGCTTGCCTAGTAAGCATAAGGCCCTGAGTTCGATCCCTAGCACCAAAATGAAACAAAACAAAACAAAACCAAAAAAAACTTAGTAAAATCAGTTAACCAGTTTTTAAAAAACAGTACTTTGTGGGAAGCAGATTTTATCGCACATGGAGATGCTCAGGCATCTATTTTCCACATTGCTGTGGGATGAACTACTGCAAGTGAAATCCGTCTGTGTCTCTGTTCTGCACAGAACTGAAATGACTTCTTATCACACACTGAATGAGTGACAAATGAGCGACA
Source organism: Hystrix cristata (assembly GCA_004026905.1). Classification (NCBI taxonomy): domain Eukaryota; kingdom Metazoa; phylum Chordata; class Mammalia; order Rodentia; family Hystricidae; genus Hystrix; species Hystrix cristata. The sequence goes on along the minus strand of PVJO010014783.1, from coordinate 1,473 downwards.
CCCTTGTTATCTTCTTCGGAGCCCTTGCAGTGTGAAACCTGCAGTTGTGTGCCTGCGAAAAGCCAGGGCTACTCCCCGCACCTGGGTGTGAATCTGAATTTGACCACTAGTTTGTGTGTGATGGACGAATTACCCTCGGGAAGCCTCGCACTCCTCATGTGTAAAACAGGGATAATAAATAATGGCATTTACATTAGAGGACAAGGATTAAGCGACAACAAGGATTAAGTGATCTAATTTTCATAAAACCTTTGCCCAAACCGGACAGAGTAAATTCCCATGTATCACTGATGGTTGTTACTGTTTCCTGTAGAATAAGGGTGGGGGGAAGGCATAGGTGGTAATGTCTAGAGATTGTAGTGTTGCATTAGGGTTTCTTTTCCTGAAACATTCTCCCTTTTCTCTTGCTGTTCTCTGATCCCCCTCACCACTCCTTCCCCAGTGTTCCTATCCCCAAAAGAATAATTTTCAGCACTGTGGTATGTTCACCCTAGAGTCGAATCCACGCTGGTAAACCTCAGGGAATAACTTCTGGTACAACTTCTCAGTAAAACCACAGTTTTTATTTTGTTTTTGTTATTTACTGTGACCTGTGGCCATGAAATCTTTTCCGTAAAGGGCTCACTTTCTCCCTAGAAAGTAACAGCACACACATGTTTTCAGTTAGACTTGATCCTGTGCCTTTGAAATACTTAGGAAACACTGTAATATTTGCTGCTGCCATATTTTTGTGAGCTATTAAGATGGTTCAGTTTAAAAAATGTACATACTAGGTGGAGATCAACACATGAATTTATGTATTGGAAAGAGGGATGTAATAACCTATAGGTATAATAATAGCTTACCTTGAGCTTTACAAGGTGATGGTTTATTTGTGTTTTCTTTAATGTCACAGCTTATAGAAATAGGTACTTTTCATTAACTCTTCCATATTGATGGGGACATTAAGGGAGTAGAGGAGTCGCTCAGTCAATGGTGGAAGAAAGCCACACTCTGAACCACTAGGGCACACTGCCCTGCTGCTCAGCTTGTACTAGGAAAGGTCTGGTTATTGCATGTTGATGATCATGGGCAAAGCTGTGCCTTTTGGGAAAGGACTCTTCAGGAGGACTACAGCCCTCGTTAGATAAAGTCAAGCCTACTTATATTTCTGCAGTTAGGGCATGTGGGGCTGCGAGGAAAGGCCACCAATCTGTCTCATCGGCAGTGACTCAGGACCTGTTAGCATCAACTTTTCTCACCCAAAGCCCTGTGCTTGAAGGCTTGGAGAAGACAAGGCAAAGCAAGAGCAGGTAAGGGTGGCCTCCACTCACTTTGAATCCAGTGTACAACTGCAAACAGTCCTTTTCTAGAGGACAACTTCCTGAGCAGTGAAATTCTGTGAAAACCAGTGAATACGTACTTGGTTTACTACCAGGAGGTAGCCATGAATGAAAATGGCAAGAAAGGAATATAGGATTAAATGTTCATCTT
>PVJO010014782.1:0-47095 GCA_004026905.1 Hystrix cristata | reverse complement strand
TGTCAGCTTCCTCATGCGTCAGTTATACCAGTCTGTTTGTTGTTTCTCTTTCACTCTCTCTATGACTACACTACTGATACCTCTCTCTTGCAATTCAGTAGCTTGCAGGAGGGAGTGTGGTACTCATATCATTTCCATTGATCACTTTCCTGGATGAGCTAACTTCCATTAAAATTCTCTTTCCAAGCAAGGCTGCTTTCTTGGAGACCTTGGATAGTTAAGCGTAGAGAGTGACCCTTTTTGAGTTAAAAAACTGGCGAACATGTGTTTGTAATGGGGGATATAGGTCATGCGCCTACTAGGATACTAAGGCTAGAATATTAGGGATCCAGGGAAAATATAGGTGTGGAATGTGTGGCACCTTTCTGAAGCCCTTGGGTATGCCCTATAGGAATGAGAATGAGAAAATTCTGCGGTGAGAGTGATCTTATTTTTGAAAACCAACATAAGAATAATTAGTTTTGTTAAGAGGAAGAAGTTCACTGATGAAGAGCTAACTTCTTTGGCTAGAGGCTGCCACCTGGGTCAGTTTATTAAAAAAGCCCAATTCTTTCCACAGAGCAGGTAGATGGATATTTCACAGGTAGCGATTGGGACTAGATAAGGAAGTAGAAGTGTGAGCAGTCAGCCTCTTCCATGTTCCTCTCATTAAGCATTTTCACCTGCAGGTGATCAGGCCTGAGGGGGAAAAGTGAATGAGAGGCTGGTGCTTCCTGGCCGATGGCTATAATTTCTAGTTGCCTCAAAGCAAATGTCATTAAAGTGAAAGCCAAAAGAGGAACAGGACCCAGGAGTTTGTGATGGAAAGGCTGGAGTTGCCAGGAGCAAAGACTATTCTGGAGTTAAGCAGACCAGGAGTTTATTAAGTAATTGTCCAGCTGGATTGAGGAGGAAACTCGCATGGGTGAAATGGAGCCTACCACTGTCCCACCCTTAAGCCAACTCCCAGGACTCCTCTCCAAGCCTCCCCTTCCTCCATCAGTTTGTACCTACAGTGGTTTACTTTCCTCAAGTCTTAGGAAGGTGCACTTGTTCCTCATCCGTGATCTCTCAGTGGCTTATGTGTGATAACCACGACTGGGAGCAGATGCTCTTGGGGGTGTAACCTCAGGATTTGGGAATCAGAGGACTAAGACCTTCTGACTAGAAAGAACTGGGCTTGGCACATTTGCTACCGAAGAACTGAATCTCACATCTGTGGAGAGACCTGGTTGCTTCCTCTGCATGATTCATGTTGTGGACCAGCAGCACTGTGCAGTGCTTTCCAGCCACTCCCTTTCCAGAATTAGCTTTTTTTTAATTAAAAAAATTTTCATTATTGGGTCCTTATTGCCAAGTGCATATTAGGCTTGTTGAAAATAGTAGTTTATCTTTTAGGCATGTGTTGCTGAATCATAGAGAACTATCTGGACCTAAGAAACGGGCAACATGTCAACCAGAGGTCTGGGACTTAAAAGAGCTGGTTGCAGAAACTAATACACTGCGGGAAAATAAAAAGCGACATAATCCACGGGACACTTTAAACACGTGGGCAGTTGGTGGGTAATGCAGAACCAAGGATTTGGAGATGGGTGGGTCTGGAGCCAAATGTAAGTTGTACCATGAACACTATACCCTTGGGCACATGAACTTCTCTGAGCTACATTTCCTTTGAGAGTGAGGGAGGGCGACAGTAATCGCTCTCTTACACGGCTGATGTGTGGAATATAGGAGGTAGGCGACCTGAAACACTTAGCAGACGGCCTGGCATGTGGAGGCAGGAGTTGAGCAGCGGTAGCTCTGTGGGCCCTGACTGTGACGACAGACCACAGACAAAGCAGGTACCACACTATATGCAGAAACAGTGAAGAACTGGAAGACTTGCTTGGGGCGCTCAGAATCAGCTCAGCTTTCCTAAGCGAGCCAGCACTTCTCCCACGGTGTCCCCCCATTTGCATGCTCTTTTTTTGTTGTTGTTCAAACCCTGTCCGTTGCCTTGGTGTCATCATACGATTTATAGCTCTCGTGTCAGGGTCTGACCATAGGGTTACACATAATAGACAGCAAACCTTTTTAAAATAAATATCTATTTATCACCAATTTCACTCGTAAACCAGTATTCACTACACACATCACACACACATAAACACACACAAACACACACACTCACTTTTTGGATCTTTCTAGTTTCCTGCTTATTTTTTAGAGAAATGTTGGCTGTTTTATTTTCTGACAAAATGGCTAAACAAGTAAAAAAGGTAATTGAAATTCAGACTTTTCTGGTTCTATGTGGAAAAATCATCCATTTATTCCTGAGTAGGCCTCTGCAGTGCTGGGGGGAAATGGCATACATTTTCTATGGAATAAAATAATGTATAAAATATCCTTTGTTTTATTTACATCTGTTGCAGAATTTGGCCAGTTTTCAAGTGGGCAAGAGAAAATCTGACACCTTTCTTTTAAAAAGCATTTATACTATTTAAAAAGTGGTATAAAATATCAGTAGTGTTAATTTTAAAATCACCTTCTCAAATGCATAGATTAAAATACTAAAAGTAAAATTTTAATCCAATTAAAAGTTACTTTCTTTTAAATTTGAAGCATGCTTTTTACTTATTAATGGAAAGGGCTTGTAGTTCAAATTTCGTAAAGGGACTAATTTTTCTTCAGTGTGGGCGTCCTCGTACCACGTGAGTCTTGAAGCAGTTTATAAATATATGTGCATACATATATGGCAGTAGTTTTCAACATATCAGATGCAGCCCACATAATATATTATGAACAATTTTTTTTCTTAAAGGGACCATTCTAACAAGTTCAGTCATGATGCGCCTTTTAAACTGGGATATTCTCACCCTGGAGTTATGCAGCAGTGTGCTCCGGGGAGTTGTGAAGCCTTAGGGTGAATACGGCACTTAGCTTATCTACATGGGTGCCAAGTTTACTGAAAAAAAATTTTTGAGAGCGGAGAACTGGAGGTTGAGGGGCTATTTTAAGTATTTTTTTAACATGACAATTAAATCATTTTATAATAAAAAGATAAATGTAGTATGAAATTTGGTAGAAATTGATATGGATGTTCTAAAACTAAAAATTGAGACTCCAAAAATGTGACTTACAGCTGAGTGGGGGGGACACACTTGATCCTAGCTCAGAGTAGAGCGCTTGCTTAGCACTTGAAAGGTCTCCAGTTCAATCTCCAGTACCACCACCAACAACAAAAGGCTGATTTTCTTGTTAAAAGTAGAGCTCCAAGCTCTGTGGAATACATTTGCATTCTCCTCTAACATTGGTGTTAAATTTTAAAATAAGCTTTACTATAAAGAATTATTTAGTATGTTTATTTTAGTTTACATGTTTAGAGGTGACTTTTAAAGTATATACCTTTGGTTGATATAAGATGTTTTGAATCAGGGGTTCAGACAAACTTCCTGAAATGCATCTACATTTACATACCTTTATATTTGTTTCCCTTTGGATCCCTCTACACGTTTCCTGCCAAGTGGATTTTTATCAAATTTGTGAAAGAGTCTGTGAAAAAAGTATGAAGATCTCATTGATTTAAATTTGTCTTTCAATTTTTGCCATTCACAAATCGAGGGCTCCATATGGGCAGATGATTTCCTTCTATTCTTGGATTTTATTATTTGAGGTCCAGTGACAGTTTGTGTTTCTTACATACTTGTATTCTTTGTGATATTTCAGTTATTTGTTTACCATGCCTCTTTCCTGTAAACTGAGTTCCAGGAGGGATAAGGACTTAGTTCATTTTAAAGTCTAGGCATCTGTACTATATCTGGCTCAGAAGTATGTGTTGAGTGGGACTGAGTATTAAACACATACGTATAGTTCCCCTGAAGCATCGCCCTTGTACCAACAGAACATTCTGTTGCACATTTGTTTGAACTTAAATGATTCAATTATCACGTTTATTTGCTAATGTCATCCTATCAATTTTGTTTTAGAGTTGGGTGTTTTGAAGAATAGCTTCTCCTTAACAAGACAGTCCTGACAAAGCAATAGTCTGTCTTTACTCAGCCCAGACCTAATATGTTAATTCTGATTTAATTTAATTTTCTTCTGCTCACGGCACTGAAAATTTCAAATGGTTCATTTGATGCTTAATTATCAGCTAAAAATTTCACCCCATCTACCGAGAAGCCATGCTGTGTCAAAGCACAGATCATTTATATGGGCACGTTTTTGCTCTTCTCACTGCTTCTGGGCTTTGTGTTATTTAAGAAGAAATGTTTCTATCTGTGACTAATTTGGAGATAGCTGATATATTTAAGAAAGTATTTCTATGTATTTCAGGGCTAACTGCCATGTCCTCCGACTTCGTGTATCTTTTCATTACTCTACTGTACTGCTTCTTTCTTCTCCAATCTTAGTATAAAAGCAACCTAGCCAAGCAGTATGGACACTTTCCTTTCATCTCAAGGGGTTTCTGACACTTCAGCATCAGTGACAACAAGACTCACTAGTCTCTTCCTTTTCTGCCAGAGCGATATGCCATCTCACACTCATCACCCGTCCTGCATTCGTTTCCTATTGATGCTGTAATGAAATGCCACCAGCTTAATGGCTTAAAACAAAACGAATGCATTATCTGTAAGTCCCAAGACCAACACTCATCTCACTGGACTGAAATCAAGGTGTTGACAAGTCCATATTCTTTTCTTGAGGCTCTAGAGAAGAATTTCTTGGCTCATGGCCCCCTTCTTCTTCAAAGCCAGCAATGGAAAGCTGAATCCTCCTCAGGTTGTAGCACTCTGATGTCTTCTTGTGCCCTTTGTGCTGCTTTTAAGGATTCTTGTGATTAAGTTGGATCCACCTGGGCAATCCGCGACACTCTTCCCATTTTAAGGTCAACTACTTAGCAAACTTAACTCTCCTTTGGCATGTAATATAACATACTCATAGGTCCTGGAGATAAGACATTAATGTCTCTGTAGAGGGTGTATTCTTCTTCTTGCACACCTGCCATTGACTTTTCATCCTAACTCTTACATGTTTATCTTTTCACTCCATAGTCACAGGTCCTTTGAAATACTTACACAATGTTTCATTTATTTTAACATATACCTAGATAGCGTGTGATGGGCACAAGAGTGCCAGAAAAACCTCTTTAAAAACGCTAGTTACTTTAATCTTAATAAGAAGTCTGTGTAGTTGTCTTATGGTTGGTGCTACTTTCAGGGGGCCCAGAGAAAATAGTGATTTATCTGACTTATTCCTTAACAATCATTATAATCCTTTCTTATTCATAACTTTTACTTATAATCAAAAGAATAAAGCTTGAAGAGATAACTGAGAGGAAAGTGTCTTTTGTAAGGCAGGTATAATTATCTTCATTTACCAGAATGAACTTAAAAATTTACAAGACTTGCCCAGAGTCAGAAAGTTGATAATTGATAGGTGTAACACCAAAGCTGTGATCTTTATATTGTACAACACTATCTTGCCTGGTGAATATTCAGAGATCTGGTTGAGCATTGCTGTTGCTCTTTCTCTTTGCTATTGATTGGTTACTTTTAAACATAGTGAATGGCTGTGTTGCACTTGGCAATATTTATTGACTTGATTCTCTCCTCTGTGGTACACGGTACATGGTGGCACACAATGACCCTGAGATGTCCTCTATTACAATGAAGTGTTTGGTCTGTATTTCAAGTTTCTTCTTTTGCTGTCACTTTCACATTGGATGTTTCTGTTTAATGAAGGTCATTGCTTGTGAGCAACGTCAGGTTTCTGGAACGCCGTCCTACGAATCAGTGTGATGAATCTCCTGATTGAGGTATTATACAAATGCCTGTTTTTCTCATAGCTAGATGAGAAATCTTACAACATGATCTTTTGGCTTTCACCCTTATTATTTCCTTGTTACATATAAATAATAAGGACAGAATAAGGAACATTTTTCAATCGTGTGAGGATCAGGCTTCAACAAAAGTAATAGAACATTGTTGTATTTTTCTAGTAAAGTTATCTTCAAATTTTTTTGTTGAAGAAACATTTGGGTTAATTGTAATCTCACCCCACAGCATGCATTAAGTCAGCATTTTGGAAACATAGTGGGATGTGGGGTGCTGGGAACATTTTGCTCTTCGTTTTGTTTTTGAGATATATTTGCATAGAATTAGGCAGCCTGCAGTACGCATCTTCCTGAAAGTGAGTTCATATTGCCTTGCTTTTATAAGGCTACCGTCAATTCTTAAGAAATGCCGTTACTTAGAAAACAAAATACAGCCTCAAGCAATTTACCTGAAATACTCCTACTCACATTATAGTTTCAAGGAATTGTTGTATCAGGTTAGATGGCTTTTTCTAAAGCATGTTTATCTTAGTGACTAGATTAATTTTAAGTGTTGTGCTTATAGCTAGTGCCCAATATTATTTATTGAAATAGTATGAAGATTTTATTTGGTTAAAGGCTTTAAAAAACCATTAGGTGGGCAAGAATTTTATTTGGCCAGTAGAATTCATTTCTGCCACACGCACCGTTTACCGTTGCTACTGTTGCCTTTGTGTGTGCCATAGAGCAATGTTATACCATATTACTCATTAGTATCCTGTATGGCAAGAGTAAGGTAATTTGATTAGTTACCAGTTCTGAAATTCTCCCTTGGAATCAGTTGTGCTTGTGACATACTAAATACTACTTAAAAACAATAAAGTCAAGAAAACCAGGTACTTTAATTTCATGTTTATATATTCTTGCGAGAGAATTGGAAATTTGCTGAACCTTGAGTACCTTTAACACTGACTGAAGCACATTAAAAATGGACCACGGATCAGTGTGCAAGGCAGCCAGGCTCTCAGATGGCCCACAGTGATTCCATCCTCTTGCTGTTTGTGGTCTTTTATAATCCCTGTCCTCGAGTAGCTTTTCCCTAACATAGACGGTAGCTACATCAAAGGGATCTTTCTTTTGTGATTAGGATGTAAGAGATCAAGACTTGTATCTTTGTGGGTTTTTTTTTTATTCTAATTTTTTATTTTTACCAAGAACATGTATTGGTACACTGTATACATAATGATCATAATCAACATGGTTATTTTGTACCTGTACATGATACATCTTGGCTTTCCCTCCTTTTCTCCGCCTTCCCCTCCCCTCCCTTCCATTCACCCACCTCTCCCTATTTGCAACAAGTGTATTTTTGTGTTTTGATGAAGCATCTATTTCATTGGAAGAGTCTCCATGGTAAGGAACTGATGTCCCACCAGCAGCCAGTAAGAAACTGTGTTCTGTGTGAAGACTCAGGTCCTACCTCAGTCGAGGGTACAGAGATGCAGCTTTGGCTGACACCTGCACTGTGGCCTGAGAGGCCCTGAAGCAGAGGAGTCAGATAAGCTCTGGCTGGATTTGCGATTCATAGAACCTATGAGATAAGAAGCCTGCATTGTTTAAAGCTGCCAAGTTTCGTGGTAGTTAGTTGCACAGAAATAGATAATGGATGCTGCCTTCTTCCCAGGAATGATTCACAAAGCTTGCATTCTGTCGCGAAGCTTCTGATGGAGTTGCCAGCAAGAGTATATTGGGGTCCACCATTCACCCTACCACATTTATGCTTCACTGTGGTCTTTTACCTCTCCAAAGACTCAAGCTTGATGAAATTGGCATTGTTTTCTTAGTCATTGTTCAGAAAATTAATTTCATACATGAAGCCAGTAGCCTGGTGAAAGGATCCCTGTACATATTCCAGCATCACAGTTTGGGTGAATATTAAATTTTATGCTGCAGAATTACCTCATGTTTGGACTGTGTAATGAATTCCTTTTTTCTGACTGGTCTCCAGGTAACATAAATAAAAATTAACAACATCATCTGAAAAGATGCTGACAGTGATGCCACCTTTCTTTTGCCATAGAATTCAGAGCAACAGGACATATTATACATGTTCTGTGTGTAGGAAAAACTTTTTATCTTCTGCCTCATTTTGGTATATATTTTTTTAGTAAGTTTTGAGGTCCCAATTAAATGACTATGTAGACACTTTACCTGACTTCCACTCTTCTCTCTGCCTTTCCCACCCGGATTAGGCTGGATACTCCTACAGGTGCTTCCCGTTCCAGCATATTTACTGTAGGGTTATGGTTGAGTTGTTGGTATCTGGTTGAAGCCAGTAGACTTCAGGCCAATTAAAGTAAAGAGCATGGATCCTACATCTCTATTACCTAGTACACTCTTGCATAAAGTAAGCATTCAATAAAGAGACAGATAACTATAAATGTTAATAACACATGATCAGAGAACTCTTACCAGTGGAATCAGCAAAATAGAAAAGAGGTGCCCTGGATACTCTCTATGTCATGTAAAACCACTAATGCTTGCTTCTCTGCAGTTTATAGCAGCACTCTGCTGGAAAATTGAAGGATGTTGGATATAGATTCTGCAAAAGAGAAGGCCATCTAGGGAGGCGTAACATTGAAAATCCATTAGAGTCAAGTCGAGGACCCATTATTGTAGTTCCAATTACTCTGCATCAGGAGGTGTTGGCTATTCGCATAACATTGAGAGCCATGGTTGTATCATATTTAGAGGGTCTGAGGGAAGGTATCTCAAAGTAGTTCAGTATTTGAAACAGTACTAATCAATGACTAACTATGTGAGATGAAACATAACTCTGGTTGTGACAGAAATGGCAAATATGCTTTCCATAGCATTTTTCCAAAGATCTATTTGTCAAGGTTACTGAAACGAATATGTGTACTTGTAGAGTTAATGAAAAAAAATTGCCAAGTGCAGTGTTGTGAGGGCCCCTCACAGAGGGACTTGAACTCGTCTGCATAAGGAGTTCTGGTTTCTGCTTTGCTACCCAGGGAACCGGCATCCAGAGCTCTCAGAATAGCTGAACTTCCCTAAGTCTCAGCTTATTCCCGAGGCTTACTTTATAGTGGTGGCCCTTCCTGGAAGAGTCAGTCTTTTTATCTAGCACTCTTGGAGGCAGACTTTTTTCTCAGAGAGAAATAAAAGTAAAGAAAATCCTGATACCTAATCATAGTGTCCTCAGGTAGCTGGTTTTACTGTTTCATATCATGAATAAAAATCTGGAAAGTTTTGAATATGGACGATCCACAGGGAAAGGTATTCAATGTGTTTAGGATTTACATAATTAAAACTTCATACCAACTGACTGGTTGTAACCTAAATGTCACACTTCCCAAAACAGAAATTCATAAATATAAATAAAAATTGACTTCACCTGCAATCCAGTGTTTGACTCTAATTCTTTTCTGAGTTTATAGTAATTTTAAAATTTAAGCATGATTTGTGGTTAACATTTTCAGTGCCATCAGTGGAGATTGGTGTGCTAAGTTAAAAATGAAAAGCGAAACAACTTATTCTCAGGTTTTTAGCTTTTTATACAGAAATTGGAATAAGTCAGTCAAGAGCCAAATGTGTTTGTTTTGTATTACTTTCTTTCTAAAGAACTTACATGAAGTTATTATGATTCATTTTTTGCAGGGTTGGTTTTGTTTCTTTGTTTTGTAATCATATTTTTTTTTCCCTGAAGTTGGTATAACTCAGTGAAAGAGTGTGTGCTTGGCATGTGCCAGCCCCTGGGTTCTATATCCAGGACCAAAACCAAGAAAGATCTGTAGAATCATATTGCTTGCTTAAGCTTTTTTCTCTCCCTCTCCAAACGATTCTCTCCATAACTGCTGCATACCATTTTCAAAAAAATTAACAGAATGTTACAGCACCAGCACCTCCTAAAAAAGGAAGTATCCAACAGCCATGAAGACTGAGAATATGATGATTTATTCAACTTGTGGAAGTATACTTATGGTATGGCTTAATGCAAGTCTTAGCTTGCCAGTCATCTTTCCTTAAAGTATGTTTATTTTTCAAACATTTGTTGTTGAACTTCATTGTAACAGAAGGCAAAAATTTGGCCCACTTTCTTAATTTTGGTTCAGCAGAATAAAAGAGAAAGGGAATATTTTTTACAAAGAAAATATGGTTGAATTGTTAATGCCAAGACATTGATAAATGTGGAGCAAAAACTTGTGGAGAATCTATTCATGTACAAAATAATACTGCTGGTGTAAATGTTTTTTTTTTTAATTTCAAACCAAGAACATGTTTTGGTACATTTTACATATAATGGTTACATTCATCACATTTATTTTGTACCTGTACATGATGCATCTTGGTTCTCCCCCCTCTTCCCACCCCTCCCCTCTGCTCCCTCCCTCCCTATTTACAGCAGGTTTATTCATAATTTTCCATATTTTCCCTTTCCCTTTTCTTTCCTTTGTTGCCTTTCTGCTTTTCCCCTTCTTTCTTTCTAGTACTCCTCTCCTCTGCACACTATCCTCCTTTTATATAATATCTCTTACACCTCTTTGTCCTTATTTACAGTTATGGTTTCTCATATCAGAGAGACAATTTGATGCCATGAGTGTCTGATTTATTTCACTTAAAAGTATGTTCTCAAGGAATGCTGGTGTAAATGTTAAATGGAGTTCTTAGAGGAATACAGGAAGTTAAAAATATTTATTTCAGAAGGAGTCATGTAACCCCAGTTCACATAAGAGTTGAAGTAAAAATGAAACCCTCTCTCTGTAGATATTGACTAAGACGCTGCCGTGAATCTTACTGTAGTCTTCTGAAGGGCACAGCTGGGCATTTGAATAGAATGTTTTGCAGAGTTCTAAATGTAGATTCCAGATCTGTAGCAACCCAACAATCACAAAATTCATTTGCTTGGATTAGAGGGTCTTTTCTCATCTTTACCACCCTTGATACAAATCTTGTAGCTACACTAAATTGGACCACTGAAGTTACCTTTGAAATAAATCCAGTTTTTTTGGTCTATTGTTTTTCATCATGCTCACAACAGATGCTGAGACTTGAAAGGGTCCGAGCTGAACATGTCTGTGGTTCCAAGTTAAGCACAGAAAAGCCAGCTTACATGTTATCGTCACGGTCTGTCCTCTCATAAATCCTGCAGTGTTTGGTGTGAGATGATTCTGCTAGTGTTGATCAAACCTGCTTATAAATCTGGCTTTGTGCGAAGTCACTTTGGAAAGTCTTGGCATAATGTTTGTCTGTAAAGCACAGGAAAAGGTCTTTCCAAGCAGAAATATCATTTATGTGCAAGATATGTTTCCAGAATTAGAATTGGTAAAATGTGAGGTCTCTAACTCTAAACTTAGATGTTCATTTTGCCTTCTGCATAAAGCGCTGGTTGCTCTTCTGTTAGAAATAGATAAGGAAAAAATTGGCGCTAAACAACTCTTGGCGATAATGAACCTTTTACTTTACCTGGTTGTTATTTTGGCTTTCCCTCCTTCCCACGGATATAATAATGAAATTGAAAATTCTCAGAGGGTGTTTTAACAGCTGCTCGTGTATTCCCTCAGTGCAGCACAATGAAGAGAGAGGGTTTGCAAGCTTCTAACATTATTAAAAATCAATTTATCAGTTGCACTGTAGCTGTTCTCATTTTCCTGGATCTCAGAAATGTGCCCCATTGCTTCCTCTCTATCCTGTTTCATCTTGAAATTTCTTTCTCAACTTAAATATTTCAGAAATTACATTACTTCTGAAAGTTATTAAATGAAAAAAACTATTTGGGAAAATTTTCTTTTCCTCAGCAATGTGAAGATATTGCTCCTTTTCAATTTTAACCTTTTTCATTTAAAAGCATGTTTTTATTTATTTATGTAGCTCTAATTTCTCTTTCCATGGGTTAGGGAGATAAGTCTTTTGGCTAAAGTCCAAATAGGATTAAGAATAATAAATGAAAGATAATGAACTGTAAAAACAATAACCCCCATCTCATGTTTTTTAGCAATATTACTAAGAATTTGAAAGCAAGGTTTGATGTGGTACAATATTTTAAAAATTGATATTTTTATTAAAATGAAATTTTATAAAATAAAAGTGTTAACCATTTCAATCAAATTGGGAAATGGTAGTCTTTAACTATAATATTCAGCATATGGAAGAAATAAAACTGATAAACACTGAGGGTCTGTCTATATCTTGTATATTTTTAGAGCTAATATTAACTCACTCACTGCAGTTACATAGGAGAAAACAGAGCTGTGAAAAGAAACTGTGGGACAAAATTATAATTATTTGTGGATGTTGTGAATATATATCTGAAAACTCCTGAAAAATCAATTATCTAAGCACTAAAAAAATGACAGACTTCAGTAAGCTGGCTCAATACAAATTAATAGAAAATTAATAACATTGAAATTTATAGTATCAGCATAATTTTGAGAATAAAATGGAAAGAGATACAGTAGCTACAAAACAATAAGGGAAATATGCCAGACCTAGAGTAATAAAACCTAAAATACCTTTTAAAAATTCTTGAATTAATGGTAAGATAGAGGTTCTACTTGGATAGGAATATTCAATATTATGAAGACGTCAGTTCTCCGTAAATCAATCTATAAATTCAGTGCCTTCCCAATACATAAAATTGTTAATAGGATGGTGTATAAGCTATATATTGCTGCATAAAAAATTAACTGAAACCTAAGGACAATGGACGTTTATCATTTAATATTATTTCTGTGTCAGGGATTTGGGAGCTGTATAGCTGGGGGGTTCTGGGTTTGAGTTCTCTCCTAAGGTTGCAGTGAGGCCTCCTGCCATTCAGAGGTTTGATGTGGGGTGGAAGATTTTTTGCTTCCAAGATGGTTCACCATTGTGGGGATGATTGTTTGCAGTAGGCATCAGTTCCTTCCCTGTGGTCCCCAAAAAGTATTTAAGTGTCTTCACAACATTGTGGTTGGCTTCTTCTAGGATGAGTGACCCAAGGGAGAGAGTATGCTGGACATGTCTTTTATGATCTAGGTTTGACTATCACACACCATCACTTCTGCAATGTCCTACTGGTTACATGAGTCAGACCTATTTACTGTGAGAGGAGACCACCCAAGGGTATGAATTCTAGGAGTCACAGGTCATTGGTGACCATCTTATAGGCTGCTATCGCAGAAAGTTTGAAAATTGTCAAATCAATCCTGATGTCTACATAGAGAAATAAAAATCTGAGAACAGCCTGAAAAACTTTCTGCAAAGAAAAAGCCAACGCTTACTAAACATTTGCTCTTTACTATACGTGATATAAGCATTTTGTATGAATTGCATCTGTTGAGCTGCCTAGCACCATGTAGGGTAATTCATCACAGGTAAGAAAATGGGCACACAGAGAGATTTAAATAATATGCTGAAGGTCCCACAGTAAGTGGCAGAGCCAGCATTTGAATGCAAGCTGTGTGGTTCTAGAGCCCAAATCCTGACTTTAAGGGGACAGAGTGACTACAAAGCCTAGCATATACGTAAATTATATCTTTTGTTTTTGTTTTATATTTTTATTAGTACATGTTTGCAATACATAATGAATACATACATTATGGGGGAGTTGGTGCATACACTTATTGCATTTTAGTCCTTTTTACTTCCCTTCTCTCTCTATCAGTTCTGTTACACTAACTTATTAATGGAATCAAATATGTTAAAATATGTATAAGAATTTAGCATAGAATATGAGTAACCTTTCAGATTAGTGGGGACAATTAAATGTATTGTGACTCCCCAGACTGGCCATTTGGGGAAAAAATTAAGATAGAGTCAATAATTCATTATACTAAGTGCCCCTGAATAAAGGACTGTAATGTAAAAATACAACTGCATAAGAGTATTAGAAGAAAATGTTACATCCTTTTTTTTCATATGGTAACAAGTGGGGAGACTTTCTAAACAGTAAGTCATGTAGAAAGAGAGTGATCAGTCTGACTACATATGGAAAATGTATCATAACCAATCAAAAGAAATAACAAAGAACTACAAAAGATATCTTATTCAATAAAGATGATTTCCTAATGCATAAACGTTTCTTAAAAATCATATAAAGAATGGCGTAATTCAATGAAACTCACAAAGGTAACTGTTGACAAAAATATGGAGTATTTGTAAACATGAAAGGTGCTCAATCTCATATTTAAAGAAATTTGACTTAAATTTCACTTGTCATATAGGAATATACCAAAGATATTTATTTTTTGCTATTTCAAGGATGAAAGTTTTGGTATCTCACAGTGTTATCAAGGGTGTGGGAAAGAGGTGACTTTCATATACTGCTGTCAAGATCAATATAAAATACACATATGCCCTGATTTTTGGCTCAGAATTTCTACTACTAAATAGTCCTTCTAAATGCATATTGCCATGTGCATCCTAAAATATAGGTACAGTTAATATTGCACCATTGTTTGAAATAAAAAATAAGCTAGTAAATTAGAACTGTCAAGCAATGTAGAGCTAGTTAATTATATTGTGGTGCAACTACACAGTGAAATACTATTCATGCCTATGCATACATTCATTAAAGAAAGCTGACAAGAGTGTGCTGATAGGGAAAGTTACTCAGATCCAGTTGGGAAGCACTCAAATACAAAACTGATAGCTGTAAATTCGCTTTCTAAAAACAAGCATTAGCAAATGATTGACCCATATTTATTTTTATGAATTTAGGATTTCTGAAAGGAAATTCAGAATGTATGAAGATTAAGTCATTTTAAGTAGTGAGATAAGGAGGCTTGAGGAGAAAAAACTTCATTTCATTGCATTTCTTTTCCTTTATTTTTGGGTGCTGGGGATCGAATTCAGGGCCTTGTGCTTGCTAAGCAAGTGCTCTACCATTGAGCTAAATCCCCAGCCCCCCTCCTTACATTTCATTGTGTGTTCTGTGACTTTTTTTTATAACATGGTCCCATATTATTTATTTACAATACAAATTAATTAATGGTTAAACATTATAATTTGTGATAGGGTTTGGTTTTAATATGTGTGATATGAAATTTTAAAGTTGTGTCTGGCCCTTCTAAAAAATTACTATTGCTGTTGAAAGAAACAAATAATAATAGCTATGTTATTATTACAACCATGTGAAATATGTAGGGGTGATTTAAAATGGAAAACAAAAGGTAATATAAGGTTGCGTGGTTCTTGTTACTTTTAATGTTTAATGTCATTTTACTTTTAACTAGTAGTTTAATATAAAGTACCTTGAAATAAACCGCATTAAATTGAATTGAAGAACCACTTGCTATTAAATGTACAAACATACTGTGTGTATTTCCAAGTGTATTATCCCAGATTATTTGGATTCAGGTTCCCATCAGATGTCTCCTCTACCTACGTTATGTAAAGACTTTCTCAAATATAATGTCAAAATCCATTCAAAATGAAAATACATCAAATAATTTTAGCAACTAAACAAAAAACCAACTTGAAAATGTGTTCATCTCTAGGAGTTCGAATACATTAAATATAGCTATCCAAATTTGGATAATTTGAACATCCAAAAGAGTAATTCTAGTAACAGATTAAAGACATTTAATAAAAAGTAAAAGCTCAAGTGTTTGATGACTTTTAGTTCCCTATTTTAGAGATTTATTTTTTCCCAGAAGAAATGGTAACTAATAAATAGAGACAAGAAGCACACTGTTGCAAGTTACAGTTCAATAATTGATGAGAAAAGGGTCGTTAGTGAACACTAAACCTTTTGGAGAAAGATGGTGAGGAACAGGATACTTGCATGGTCTCAAAGCTCCTATCACCAATTACTTGTTTATTACAAAGTGAAAAGTGCATCTTTATGGTAGAAGACACCTTATCCATGTGACTCACTGGCTGTGAGACCACCTTTTATTAAGTGTCTTTGGACTTGATGTAATATCACCTAGGTAATAGTCTTGCCAGATG
Organism: Hystrix cristata; assembly: GCA_004026905.1. Lineage (NCBI taxonomy): Eukaryota > Metazoa > Chordata > Mammalia > Rodentia > Hystricidae > Hystrix > Hystrix cristata. Next base: position 31,374 of record PVJO010014782.1, on the reverse strand, counting down.
TGGTAAATGCAATCAGATCAGAGGAGACAATCAAATACAGAAAGTAAAACAATTTGACCAACAGCTGGCTTGGATATTTTTTTTTTTGAAAGAAAGTTAACAGCATGAAATACAAACATTGCAAAAGAAATCTTTAAAGAATTAATAGACAACAACAACAATAACATGCAATGCATAGAATTTGGACAGTGGATTAAAAATATAGAAAGAAAACTATAAAGGGCATTTTGGGGATTTTGTAACAATTTGAATATGGGGTGTATCTTAGATTACTTATTGAATTAATGTTAGTCTCCTTAGCTATAATAATGGTTTTAGGAACTATGTTTTAGAAGATGCATACATGCTAAATTATTTAAATAGTTTTAGTGGTAACTACTTATCAAAACATTTAGTGGTGAATATTATGTCACAACTAACGTTCAAATGGTTAAGTAAAGAAGTATATACTTTTTATATACATACGTGGAGAGAAAGAGAACATATTCAAATGTGGTAAAATAATAACTATTCTAAGGAAAAGTGCACCAATATTTACTGTAATAATTTCTAGATTTGAAAATTTGCAAATAAAAAGAGAAGTAGTAAGTACAGATGAGTGGCTTATACTCTTGCTGATGAACACATTAGAAAGCCCTTGGTGTTGACTCCATCTTCACTTTGGAGGGTAACTACAGTTTAGAAGAGGGTGCTTGGGAAAAACCTAAGTAGACAAATGGAGTGGGATTCTAATTCTTACTAGAAACAAACAAAATTTTGACTGATAATGTGAATAAACATATTCTTGAGCAGCATCACCCATGATCATTTTTCCTCCTAAAACTACTTTCATAGGACTGTTTGTCCTCCAAAATTCACTGACAGAAAGGGTGATTTTACTTTAAAATTTACCGAATGGGTTTCCTGTGTAGGAATGTAGAAAACTAATTACAGATGGGCTCCCTAATCAGTACACTTTAGAAAACCTTAGTTCCTCATTAGAGCTTTTCTTTTAATGGGTTAACAGAATGTAGTTCCTATACCAACAGATTCAGTATCACGTGGGAAGCTTTCTGGGGATTCCAGTGAATCCAGAAGTTTGGGATGGCCCACCAATCTACTTGTATAACCTTCTTGGGCAGTGAAATTGATAGGTCTTCTCACTGACATGTACATCTGGAGGAATAGCCAACACCCGCCCCTCTGATCACCAGTCATCTTGGTAGTTGGGGAGGGCTGTGAAGAAGAGAGGAGCAGCATTACACAGATCCTGAAGTCCACCATACCACTGGTCTGCACTTGCCGAAAGCACTAAGAGACTCTAGAATATTTGACCTGATTAGGTACAGAAGCAGAAAATGGATTACTGCCTGCAAAGACAGCAAGTTGCAAACCAGTTCTGCTTCTTAGTAGTATCAAGTGGGGGGTTATAAATCCATCCAGCCCGGGCAGAGAGAAGACTGGCAGAAGAAGCACCAAAGCAGGGGTGGGCATGAGGATGGAGAACCAGTGTTATGCTGGAGCCACCCTGTTTCACTGCTGGGTGGTCGCCTAGATGGAAATGAAGACGTGCTTCCAGAGGACAGAGCAGAGATGAGGCGCACAGCATGCTGCGCTAGCTCAGGCTGCTCTTAACCTGGAAGCAGGGTCTGGGAGAGTAATAACGAGACCTGCCATTGGATTGGGTGTTAGCACAGTCTGAGAAGAGCACAGCTAAAGCTTTGGGGCTGGGGCAGTGGTTAAAGGGAGACTGAGCTTAAGAGTCCCTGCTTTGTAGGGAGGATACAAAAGGACAAGGGTGCCATACCGCCTCGGCCAAACAGACTCCCTCTGATGTTTCATCGGAGGCACTGACAAAACAAGGCAAAATATATTACTCAGTGGTACTTTCCTGTGGTGCAGACAAATGGGATTAATATTGAATCCCTCTAGGGTTTCGGGAAAGATTATGCTTTCAAGTTGGTTGTGAAAAAGAAGCGGAGAAATAAGGGAAGTCTCTGGTATTTATGACAGGCAGGATGAGCCAGAGCAGGGTGTTTAAAAAAATTGAGTCACCCACTATCAGAAGAGCTGCTACTATGCCGTCAAGCTAGACTTCCACTGATACCAAAATAGGCTTAAGGCTGGGGTGACCATCATTATGAAGAGCTTCAATGAGATTGAAAGGCAGGAAGCACCGTGGTTATTTTGAAATTCAGAAGGACTAGGCATTGTCCTGATTTATAAAGTTTCTGTATTATTAAAAAAATGCAAGAGGAGATAAAGGGGCATTCATATACCAGATACGCATGAATGCTTAACCAGGAGATTGAGATCAGACACACGATGGGAAAATGGTACAGCAGCTGAGTAAAAGTGCAAATAATAATTTGGCCACTAATTGCTAACAAATTGATTATATTAGTTTAGAGAGTGATTTGGTGTACATTATTTGATATGGTATACCCTGGAGCAGGAAGAGCACATTTTATTCTTATATTGCAAATAAAATGATCCAAACTAACAGGAATCTCTATGACTCATCATACAGACCAACAGTCCACCTTACCTGACTCCTTAGTCACAGAGCTCTGCTAATCCTTCTATAAAAAATGTTTTGACTCTTATTTGAGTGACATTATTTCCTCTTATTTTGAGTAATGTGTAGGTTAGATGAGATAACTTTTAAGATCTGACTGCCAAGAGTCTATCAGATATGGACGCAAGTGAAAAGCTAACGACCCAACCAAACAACACTAAAGCGCGGTTCCTCCGTGGTCAAGGCAGATGCTACAGAGTCTGACTGTCCGTTGCCACTTATTTGGCTTGGTAGAGATGATTTTAGGTAGCCTTTCGAGGTCTTGCTACAGTCTAAGTTTATTTTTCTGATTTTCTAGGTCAGTGGTTTTCAAAGTGTGGTTCCCCGACTGAGAGTTTGAGTGTCACCTGAAAACTTGTTAAAAATGCAAATGAGTAAAGAACTCTGGGAGTGGGGTCCAGCAATCTGATTGTACCCAGCCCTCCGGGTGACACCGAAGCGCTTTAAGTCGAGAACCTCTGTGCTAGGCAACAGGTGACCAGAAGCTGCATGTTAAATTCATCAGAAGGGTAATATTAGAAGCAAACTAAAAACACTGAGACTGACAAAGCCCTTCTGTTGGAGGATCTTTCATGTCAGGATTACCGGCACAACCCACAGTACTGCTGTGATAATGCATTAATGGTGCTCGTTTTAATGAATAAATGAAAGGTTTATGAAGGTTTCTAAAAATTGTTAAAAATTAAGTTATTCTTATTGAATATAATTTGATTACAAAAATATATTTAGTTGCTGGGTTGTATTAGCTGGGGTTTGTTCAGTGTGTCAAGATGGCTTTTCCTGCATAATAGAGGCGCTTTTGTATCAGCGAGTCTGAAGCCAGGTGTCTCCCATTTTGTACCTTTCATGGTCATCCCTAGTGTCCTCTTGTTATTTCTGTCTCATAAGTGAAAGGGAAAGAGAGAGTTGAGGAGACACACCCACTAATTAAAATGCTTAGGTCATTGGCATTCATTCAAGAGAAACACAAACGGATGTTCATGCAAAAATCGGCTCATGAATGTTCTTAGCGGTTTATTGTAGCCAAACCCTGAACACAACCCAGATACCCTGCAATGAGTTAGGAGTTGATGTAACCACAGACTGTACTCAGCAGTAAAAAGCAATAAATATTGGTATATGCAACACATTTGATAAATCTCACAGACGTTACGCCAAATGAAAAGAGATACTATACGATTCCACTTATAAGACATTCAGGAAATTAAAAAATTATAGAAATAAATAACAGATTAGAGATTGGCAGAGTTTAGGGATCAGAGTGAGCGGTCATGATTATAAAGGTATGGGGTGAGTGGATAAAGAAAATGTGGTATTTATACACAATGAAGTACTACTCTGCCATAAAGATACACTTGAGTAATTTGTAGGAAAATGGATGCACCTTGAGACCATTATGTTAAGTGAAATAAATCAGACACACAGTTTAAATACTGCATAGTTTGTCTTATATGAGAAACCCAAAACATAAATAAAGAGCAAAATAAAGGATACTAATATAATAGGAGATAGGGAAATAGATCCTTCTCAGATGGAAAGGGGATGAAGAGATGGAAGGAGGGAAAGAGGAAGGAGGGAAAAGAGATGAAAAAAGGAGTTATGATGTCTTGTATATGTGTACCAATTTTTTTTTTTTTTTGGTACCGGGAATCGAACTCAGGCCCTCATGCTTGTGAGGCAAACACTCTAAGCACTGAGCTAAATCCCCAGCCCTATGTGTACTAATTTTACATAAGGATATTATATAAATATGTATTATGGACTGCAAATATATGCCAATAAAAGTAAAATAATAGAGGTATGGGATGAGCGACAGGATAGTTATATGTCTTGATTGGGATAACAATCAAGATACACAACTATTTATGGGATAAAATGAATAAAACTACATACGCACATGTGATTATGAATTTCAATATATCTATGGATTGTACAGCTAGTAACTTCCACTTCCAGTTTTTAATATTATGTTATAGTTATGCAGGATACTAGAGGAGTATGTGATGGGTGTGTTCAGTTTTCTTCTGTGTGTGTGTCTGTCTACCTGCCCCTCTCTCTCTCTCTCTCTCTCTCTCCCTTCTCTCTCCTCTATCTTTCTTTGTGAATCTACAGTTATTTCAAAATTTACAGAAATAAACTTGTTCAGAATTGACACACATCATTCCCTCAGACATCATTGATAGGATGTAGTTGTGTGGTCACACATGGCTGCAAGAACACTGGGAAAATTGGAAGAGAAGAAAGGGTTTTTAGGATTGTATTAGTTTGTTTTCTGTTGTTGCACAAAATACCCAAGATGGGTACTGTATAAGAAAAAAAGCTTATTTAGCACACAGTTTTGAAGGCTGACTGTTGACGATCAGGTCAGCTCATCTATCTGACCTCCATTGAGGGCCCCTTCACTGCATGACAGCCTGACAGAGAAACAGGAAGGGAAATGGCCACAGGCTTGTGGGCATGGCCTCACTTTATAAGAACTTGAGGCACTTGGACAGCTGAGGTCCATATTAATCCCCTTCAAGGCCTCACCACTCCCCAGAGGGCCCCACTTCTTAAGGGGTCCACCAGCTCAACACCACCGCACTGGGACCAGGCTTCCAAACATAGACCCTGGGAAGCAAGCACATCCAACCACAGCATGCAGACAGCTTCCTTTGCCACCACGAAAAATACTAGTTTCCTAGTTAAACTGAACTGCAAAATCCAGAGGCATTAACGCCAATCTGTACTACGTTCCTGTTATTGTTCTCCTCTAGCCCTGTCTTTTGTGAACATTTGTGTGGTTTTATTTATCCAATAGGAGCTGTTGGTCTTTATAGAATTATATTATACTAATAAAATAATACAGAAAGAAAATAAATGTACTGTCTTGAGAATATGAGACTTGTAAAGATTTTTTAAAAAGAATGGAAGAATCAGCAAATTAAAAATGTTTTTAATCATGGTTATAGATGAGAAGAAAAAGAAGATAAGGAAAAGGGTGGGAGAAAAATAAAGTCCCTGCCTTTGTATGTTTTCCATTAAGCAAATAGTATGGCTTACTAAATATTATTTAATCAATTTTTACATATTTTTGGAAAAGAAACAGTGACTACTTGTTATTCCCTTTCCTCAGTGGCGTTATTGTTAAACATTATAACATAAATGAAAGAGAAAAGAAAAATTCCTCTCCTTTTAAAAAGTTTTTAAAATTTTTATTCTGGTGAATATTGGATAAATTAAATGAATGACGAATTTAGCTCATCATACTTGAAGAAATAAAATTATAAAAACATTGGATCCACACTCATTAGGATGACTATTATTTAAAAAAGAGAGAAGCTGGGTGTGGTGTTATACACCTGTAATACCAGCTCCTTGGGAGGTTGAACCAAGAGAATCGCAAGTTCAAATCCAGCCTGTGTAATTTAGGAGAACCTGACACAAAATAATACATTAAAAAAGGGCTGGGGATGTAGTTCATTGGTAGAATACGTGAGGCCCTGGCTTCAGTCTCCAGGAGGGAGAGGTGGGGATAAAAACAGTACAGATGATCAGTGGATTCTTAAAAATGAATGGGATTCTATACATGCTACAACAGAGATGAATTTTATGAACATTAAGCTAAGTAAAACCAGACAGGTACAAAAGGAAAAATGTCACACAATTGTTCTTATATGAGATATCATGCTAGGGCAGTCAATTTTATAGAGAAATAAGTAAAATAGAGGTTACAAGGGGCAGCGGCAGGGAGAGAGCCGGGAGTTATGGTTGAATAGAACAAAGCTTCTGTTTGGGTTGATGAACATATTCTGGAAGTGGGTGGTTGTGATGACTGTATTTAATGCCATTGAACTGTACACTTAAAATAGATAAAATGATAAATTTTGTGTTATGTATGTATTATCATAATAAAAAATGAAAGGAAATAATACTGGGAGAAAAATATTTTAAAATTTTAAAGTCAGTAGCTATCAGTGTTTGTGCCAGACATTACACAGGATGATCTCAGACCAAGAGAAAGCAATAGGTTTATTTTCAAATTTATTTTCAAATTCACTCGATTTACTTTCAAATTCACTCACGATCTTCACTGAAGGTAGTAAACATTTTATAAATTCAGAATTGGTAAAGGCTGATAAAATGTATTTTGGATTTTTATGAGATCTTGTTTAAAGGGTTATAATTCAACCTCTCGGACAGGGAAGAGCGAGGAAGGGAGCTAGAACCTTTCAGGTCATGTCCCCAGTGACCTCGCCCTTGCGATGAGGCCCCACCTATGCAATGTGAGAATTCGGGGGATATTTCAGATCTAAGCCATAGAAAGGGTTTTAGGTAGGTACCAATATTAGGCCTGACCAAAGTCATTTAACAGCTATTTATTGTATATTCTTTTTTTTTTTTATCTTCTGTACTAGGCATTGGAGAATCACAGGTAAAAACAATGATCTATAATAAATAGTTCAAAATCATACTTGTTATGGTAATCTATATTCTGTGTCTCATCTTTGTGAAAAATTTTGTCAGCTGTAGCACACACTGTGTAAGTGTTATCATTTCTAAAATTATTTGTAACTGTCTAAATAGGAAAACTAAGAAGTCATGAATATGGAATATGGATATTTTCAAGTTTAGTACCTTTATCAGACCAGAAACTAGAGCTCTCTTCTAGGAAATATGGTCATCATTCATATAGGAGAAAGAGTAGGTTTTCCAAGAAGAAACTGGTATTTTTTTAATGTTAAAATTTCATCATTGCTAGCTAGGGTATGAGTCAAAAGCCCTGAAGCTAAATTTGCTAATATTTAAAAATAAGAATTATAGTAAGACATATAATAATAATATAATAATAAGAATTATAAAATTGTTTTGTATTTATTAATAAGCTAAATGACAAAGAAATCCTTTGGAAATTCCAGGGTATTCTAAGGAGATATTCTAATCATCACATGCACTACTGAATTAGTCTTGCTCCTTCCCCTGGGAGATGACTGAAGGTGTGGAGGATGCTGAATTTTATTACACTTGGATATCTTTGAATCATTTTTGGTTTTATGTGAATAAACATTTTCATAGTCTTATAATTTGTTATGTTTAAGAGTCACCTGGAGATCTTATGAGTAGATCCCAGGTTCACATCCAGAAATTCTTCATCAGTGAGTCTAGATTAGTGGTTGTCAATTTTTTTGGTGGGGTGGTGCTGGGGATCTCACTCAGGGCCTTGCGCTTGCTAGGCGAGTGCTCTACCACTTGAGCTAAATCCCCAACCCCTTGTGGTTCTCCATTTTGAGTGCACAGCAGAACCCTGTAGGGAGTTCCTGAAAATCCTGGTGCCTAGGCTGCACCCCACATGCGCTGACAAATTAGGCTTCTCTGCAGGTGAGACTGGGCATCAGGACCCAGGTGATCCACGGTGAGGGGTCCAAGCACCATCACTTAAGAAGTGTGGCTGTAAAGAATAAGTTGCTAAATGGAGCCATGAGTGACTACACAGTGCATTTTGTATAAAGATGCTTATTATAATTTGGATTATGAAAATAATATTTAAAAACGTTTTTTGTTAAAGAAAAGCTGAAATCAGACATCTTAGCTCTGTTTGGTAAAACTTTATATAACAGAAATTAGATTCCTACACCATGGTGACATTACAAAACCAACAGTTGTTGAAAAATGAGTTGTAAACAAAAGATTTGCATTTTTAAATCTTTTGATTTTAGGCTAACAGGGTTCAAATTTATTTTTATAACATTTCTTGAAAGTCTAGTATCCCTGTGTTTTTGTTCCTATGCTTAATGTGTTTAATTAAATATTGATCCTCCTCCTACTCAAATCATAGCTGTTGTCTGTGACACTGGTAGAATCTTCCTATGCCCACATTCTGAGATAAACTCCTCATTTTCTGCTTCCATTTTTATTGGCTCTTTCTCCTGTTCTTTTTGGGATTACTTATTTACTTATTTATTTATTATTAGTACATGTTCATGATACGTAAAGAACACACTTATCAGGCAGTTGGTATATCATATATCTCACCTTTCCCTCTTTTCCCTTCCCTCACTCTCGCTCCATGCTTTTCTCATCTGTGAAGGGCCTATCTCCTGGTTTTATCTACTTCTTGGATGTTAACAATAGGGCGAATGAGGGATGTAAATAAGATAACCTGAAGGCTCTTTGCAAAATGTAAATAAGAAAAATACATGTTACTCATTGTTATTCCTGGTGCAAACAACTCAGAATATTCTAGATCTCAGTTACATTGAAATCACAGGAGAGGAAGTAAGCAGGTAATATCCAGCTTGATTGAATGGGCTTGGTGAGATCCATGATGTTCTGTAACCTAATCCATTTGCCAATTTCTCATTCTGTCTTTTCTCTGGTAATTATTTTTTCTATGTTTTATTTTTATTAGGACATATTTGTGGTACATAATGTGTGACGTTGATACATGTACTCAACACATCTTAATTCTCTTTTTCATCCCCTGTTCATGCCCCTCCAATCTCTTGATCCTCTTCCCATTTGAGGAAGATCTCTCTCTCTTTTACCTATTATCATTTATTTTGCTCTTTATTTATATATTGGGTTTCTTGTCTAAAAGAAACCATGCGTTCTGACTCTACATCCACATTGAGAAGCACTCAGTCTTTCAACAAGCAAGTTCCAGTTGAGAATTCAGTGAACACTTGTTACATTATTTTCATTTTTTTTCTTGTAGATGTATGCTATTAAAGGAGGTATTCACAGAGCTCAATATTTCGCTCCCAAGGCACTACGCCTGTGAAACTACCTATGTGGTTTTTAAAAAAATTTTATTTTAATGGTACATTTTAGATGTACATAGTGATAACATTCATCATAGGGGATTTGTACCTGTACATGACATATCTTGTTGCTTCTTTTTTTTCCATTCCCCTCCCCTCATCCCCTTCTCCCTCCCTATTTACAAAAGCTTTGCTTCCATTTTTTCCTTCCGTTTCTTATTTCTCTTGTCCTCTGTTCCGTTGCCCCTCCCTTGTTCCCTTTCCCATTTGGACATTTTCTTCCCTTTCCCAATATAATACATTTTAGTCTTTATTTACACTTTCAGTTTCTCACACCAGAGAAACAATGTGGTATTTAAACATGTGTGTGTGATTTATTTCACTTAAGAGTATGGTCTCAAGATGCATCCATTTACCTAGGAATATCTCAAGCTTATCATTCTTTATGGCAGAGTAGTACTCCATTGTATAAAAATACCACATTTTCTTAATCCATTCTGCTGTTGATGGGCATTTGGGCTGTTTCCAAGATTTAACTATTACAAACTGTGCTGCTATAAACATGGGTGTGCATATATTGCTGTGGTGTGATGCTTTTAATTCTTTTGGGAAGATACCAAGAAGTGGAATAGCTGGGTCAAATGGAATCTCTAGTCCTAGTTCCCTGAGGAATCTCCACACTGATTTCCATAGTGGTTGTACCAGTCTACATTCCCACCAACAGTGGAGTAGGGTTCCTTTTTCTCCACAGCCCCTCCAGCATTTGTTATTGGCTGATTTGTTGATAATAGCCATTCTTTATGGAGTGAGATGGAATCTCAGGGTTGTTTTAATTTCCATCTCTCAAATGACCAGTGATGTTGAACATTTTTTCATATGTCTATTTGCTGTTTCTACTTCTTCATCTGAGAAGTGTCTATTCATTTCAGTTGCCCACTTTTGGATTGGGTCTTTAAATTTGGGGGGTCTGATTTTTTTGAGTTCTTTATATATTTGAGATATTAGTCCTTTGTCAGAGGAATAGATGTAAAAATTTTTTCCCACTCCGTGGGTTGTCTCTTCACTCTGTTGGTAGTTTCTTTTGCTGTGCAAAAACTTTTTAACAAGATCAGGTCCCAGTTGTTGATTCTTTGTGCTATTTCCTGGGCAACCAGGGATTTGTTCATAAAGTCTTTGCCTACACCTATGTGTTCAAGAGTTTGACCTATTCTATCTTCCAATAGATTTAGTGTTTCTGTTTTAATATTTAGATCTTTGATCCACTTTGATTTTAACTTAGTGCATGGGGAAAAATATGGGTCTAGTTTTAAACTTTGGCATGTGGAGAGCCAGTTTTTCCAGCACCATTTATTAAAGAGGCTGTCTTTCTTCCAGTGAGGTTGTTTGGCCCCTTTGTCAAAGATAAGGTGACTGTGAGTGTTTGGACCTGTTTATTCATCTTCTAATCTGTTCCATTGGTCCTGGGGTCTGTTTTTGTCCCAGTACCATGCTGTTATTATTACAGTAGCTTTGTAGTATAGTTTTAGGTCAGGGATTGTGATGGCTCCTGCTTTGCTTTTGTTGCTCAGACTTGCTTTTGCTATTCTAGGTTTCTTTTGGTTCCAAATGAATTTTAGGATTGTCTTCACTAATTCTGTGAGGTATGCTATTGGTAATTTAATTGGGATTGCATTAAATCTGTATAGCGGTTTTGGGAGTATGGCCATTTTCACTATATTGGTTCTACCTAGCCGGGAGCAAGGGGTATCTTTCCATTTTCTGATATCTTCTTCAATCTCCTTTTTCAAAGTACTGTAGTTTTCATTGTGTAGATCTTTTACTTCCTTCATTAGATTGATTCCTAGGTACTTCATTTTTTTGGATGCTATTGTGAAAGGTGTATATCCCAAATTCATTCCTGAAAGCAAGCATTACCCTGATACTAAAGCCAGAGAAGGATCCAACAAAAAAAGAGAACTACAGGCCAATCTCATTAATGAACACAGATAAAAATCCTCAATAAGATACTGGTAAACAGAATACAACACATTATTAAAAAGATTATATACTATGACCAAGTAGGATTCATTCCAGGGATGCAGGGATGGTTCAACATAATGCAAATCAATAAATGTGATACACCATATTAAGAGAGCCAAGGACAAAAACCATACAATCATCTCAATAGATGCAGAAAAGGCATTTGACAAGGTCCAACACCCATTTATGATAAAAGCCCTGCAGAAAATTGGAATAGACGGTCTTTATCTCAATCCGATAAAAGCCATGTATAACAAACCAACAGCCAACATCATACTAAATGGTCAAAAACTAAACACTTTCGCTCCAAAATCCAGAACAAGACAAGGATGTCCACTCTCACCACTCTTATTCAATATAGTTCTGGAAACATTAGCCAGAACAATTAGACAAGAGAAAGAAATAAAAGGAATAAGGATAGGAAAAGAAGAAGTTAAATTATCATTATTTGCAGATGACATGATACTCTATATAGAGGACCCCAAAAACTCCACCAAAAGACTTCTAGATTTAATAACCAAATTCAGCAGCGTAGCTGGATACAAAGTCAACACTCGGAAATCAATAGCATTCCTGTACACAAACAACAGACTCACCAAGAGAGAAATTAGGGAAACAGATATCTATGTGTTTTTGCTGAAGGTTTCTAAAGAGTGCTTTACCTCTATCCTACTGCATTCCATTCCACCCCACAGAGCCCAGCCTACTTTCTGCTTTGCTGCACACTCTAGTTTTTCTCTCTCCTGTATTATGAACAATAATGCTAAATCATGATTCTTCTTCTACACTTGCAGGCTGAAACCTATTGCCCATTTCAGAACAAAGATATCTCCAGTCACAGGGCCAGCTCCTTATTTGGAATGAAGATGGGGTGGTGATAAAATATTAGAACCTCAGTTTTAAAAGAAAAGCTGCTTTGCATCAAAGAATATTGCATATAAGCTCTTATTATGTTAACCCGTTTTATATTTGGAGAAAATGTCTTTTCAATACAGCTGGTAGGCTCATTCAATGAAGATAGGTCTTCTAACATCATAAGCATTAATCTGTAATTGAAACAGTAAGTCTGATGTTCAGGGCTTTTAAAAAAAACCACAATTTTCTCCTGAATTTAAATTATGTAGTATAATTCAGTATCTCTCATGTAATTCTTCATTTTAACAGAAACATAATAAAACAGAGTAAAAATACATTTTTGTCAGCTATATTTATGCATTTTTTCCCTCAGTCAACAATCAATTATTTAGATTTTTTTTAAGACAAGGTCTCACTATACATATAGTTCAAGCTGGACTTGAACTCACTGTGTAGCCCAGGCTGGCTACACAAACTTGTAGTGATTTTCCTGCTTCAGCCTCCCAAGAGCTGGAACAACAGGTGCATGCCACCACATCTGGACAGTTATTTAGAATTTGTGTTGGGGATTATTTTACATTCTTTTCCTCTTTTTGTTTTTGAGCTTAAACAAAAATATTCTGGGTTCATAAGGGAAATGAAGGTAGATTAAATTCAAGTAAGTTAGTTGTGATATTGGAAAGATTGGATAGCAAAACCCAAATCCTCCACTAGTGGGGTTAACTGTCTAGCAGTGTAGTAGAGAGAGGGGCAAGCAGTGCTCTCAGCCAAACTACCACGCAGAGACTGGTTGATTTCTCTTTGGAACCAACTGCAGGACAGTGTGCAAGAGTATTTGGTTATTGAATCACAGGATCACCACCTCCTTCCCCAATTTTCCGCCTGGTGAAGCAGAAAGCAGATGCTTGAAGATGTCCAGTTGCCTTAGGTATTGTTAACAGCTGTCTGATGACACATTGTGAGTATAATTTGGGATCCCGTGATATCACCATTGCTTGAGCTGCCATTGAAGTCTCTCTGGGCAGAGCCTGGGGAGCGAGATGCTGCAAGTTGTATTTCTAATCTGTGTTGCTGGTGGCGAGCGTGCACATTTGTCAGCACCTCTGTCGTCTGGGTAGCAGATGCCCAACAAGACTGATGAGCACGAGGATGAGGCTTTTAAGACATCTCTTCAGGGTGATTGTTGGGATTTGCTGCACATCAATAAGTACAAAGTGGAGCAGAGGGTGTAAAGCAGGGTGGGCTCCCACATGTCCAGGAAAGGGAAGGAAAAAGGATGAAGCTTTATATAACATTTGACTGCAGAAAATTTCAGGAGGGTTGAGATGCCAGGGTATTGGTGACTATTTTTAGAAAAATACATTTTTTAAAGAGGTTATACTCTTCCCACCTCCCTTTTCAGTTTTAGTAGAAGTTTGGTAAAATTTCCTGACAGTAAAATTATATAGATGAGATACTGGGGTATTTGAAGCCTGGGTGTTCTGCTAATATAGCAAGTGACTTCTCTCTGTTCCTAATTTCTCAACGTAAAATAGGAATGTTGGTCTATATTGATCATTTGTAACCCTGAGTGCATATTAGGATCACCTGGTGCTGGTAAAGACAAAAACAAAAGAAAATTAATAAGCTATGACTGGTTTCCAGTCCCATAAGTTGTGATTTATTTGGTCTCAGAAGTAGGCCTTGTTCTCTTTTAAAAGCCCCATCGTTCCAAGTGATTGTAATGTACAGATGGGGTTGAAAACTACAGGTCCACAGCTGAAGTTATTTCCAGCAGCAGTGTTTTGTAATTGTGTATCTGAAACTTTTATTTCTCCCTTTAGAATAAAATTGTATTGGTTCTTTTGCTGCTCCCCAATTTTTGTTTAAAAATGTTCTAAATATTTTCTATGTGTGAAAAATGTAACTTACATACAAGTTATAAAGCATAACAATTTTATGAGAACCCATCCACACATATCCAGCTTACACTTTAGAGTATAATCATTACTATTGAACTTGTGAACACGCTCCTCTAAAATCTCACGACCCTTAAAACCATCAAAGGTAATCATGTTTGTGATTGTGTCTTCATCATTCTTGTTTATAAAAATTTATTATTACTCTGTGAAATATATTGTTTGATTTTGCTGGATTTTTGACATTATACAGATGGTATTGTTTTATGGTGTCTTCAGCAGTTTGTTTCTTTTCAGTTGAAATTGTTTCTACGAGTCCTTCATAGTATTTTATTGCATGTATGCAGAAGTAGAGTAGTATAATAGTTTTTAGGGACTGAGAGATCTGGGAAATGAAAGGTGTTGGTTAAGGAATGTATTAATCTGTCAATGGATACTCTGATTGTTTCTGTATTTTGGCTATTGAGAGTAATACTGTAATGAACATAGACCACACATAACTCTTTGAGGTGATTATTTTATTTATTATGGAAATATACCCAGAATTGTGATTGGTGAATTTTACTGTAGGACTACTTTCAATGTTTTGAGGATTGCCCATACTATTTTACATTCCCGATTACACTTCCACCAGCAATGTGTAAGGATACTCTTTTCTCCAAATCCTTAACAATACTTGTCATCTTTTGGTATTTTGACAAGAGTCATCCCATCAGGTGTGAAATGATATTTCATTGTGGTCTTCATTTGAATTTCCTTGTGTGATTAGTGATGGTGAGCATTTTTTTGTGTATCTATTGACAATTGGTAGATCTTTGGAAAAATATCTTTTCAAGTCACTTTATAATAGAGTTATTATTATCATTGTTATTTTTGCTATTGAGTTTTATGAATTCTTTTTATACTATAGATTTTAACCCTTTATCACAGCTATGGTTTGAAGATATTTTACTATATGCACTTCCTTTTATTTTGTTAATTTTCCCCTTTGCAGTGTAGAAACTGTTTGGTCCCATCAACCTTTCTTTCTTTCTTTCTTTCTTTTTTTTTTTTTTTTTTGTGGTGCCGGGGATCGAACTCAGGCCCTTGTGCTTGCAAGGCAAGCACTCTAATCACTGAGCTAAATCCCCAGCCCCTTTCTTTTTTTTTTTAAACTGCATTTATAGTGCTATATTAAAAAAAAAAATTATTACCCAGGCCAATGTCATAAAGCTTTCTGCTAGGAATTTTATGGATTCAGTTCTTATAATTAAGCCTTGAATTTTGGGTTGATTTTATGTAGAGTATAAGAATGTGCTTTCTTTTTCTTCCTATGTTTTGCACATACGATAAGGAACCAGTTTTGTTTTTCTGCATTTTTAAGTGAATATGCAATTTTCCAAATACCATTTTTTGAAGCATTTACAGACTCATCCTTCTGCTTGGTGAGATTCTACTGTTACTGCTCTTTATTACATTTTTCATTTCATTCATGTTTCAGGTCCAGAATTTCTCTGTGGTTCTTTAGAAAAAAATAATTTCTATATCTTTACTGAACTTTTCCATTAGTTATTGTGTTGAAACACAATTTATCCTTGTACAGTTCTAAAGACCACATGTATAAAATTGAGGCATTGACAGGGCTGTACTTCCTTTGAAGCTTTAGAGATGAATCTGTATAATCAAAGATGATCTCATCTTGAGATCCTTAATTATACCACCAAAAATCCATTTTCCAGGGAATTTCATGTTTACAGTTTACTAGGAGTTAGGATATAGACGTATCATTCTGAGGGCCACCATCAAACCTGCTAATGGCACCTACCTTCCTGAAACTAAAGTGTGCAAGCATCAAATATGCCAGTATGAGACTTTACATGATGTCCGCGTAAATTGAATGAGATTATAAATAATATTTTGAAAGCATATCATTCAAAAGAATTGGGGCTATGTATTATTTTTATTAAAATAAAAACAGCAAGAAAAAATAGTGATTGTTGCTGAAGTTATAAATATAACATTTATATGAAGATTTTTAAAGCATAAACTTTCCAATTTTGGTGTCTTATTACTTGCATTCCTCAACAGTTTGAAGATGGGACTGTTTAGATTTTTGTTCGTATTGTAAACAATTATGTAATCCAAGGAGATGTGAGAGGACCATTTTGTGTGAAGCTGTGAGTGTGAAGCAAACTCTTCCACAAGCATTCGCTGGTTATCTCAGTCATTTCTGCTTTCATAAATTTGTTTGAAATAAGTGGATGGGTTTTTCCCAATGTAATCCCAGGAATATACACACCATGTTTTGCCTGACACACTGATACAGACATTAAAAGTGACTATCACAACTTGAAAATTGCCATTGTCTGATTTTGGCATGCTATTAGTTTAAATCTGTTTTTCTTTTCTCTTTTAGAGTTTTGGTCATGCTAATCATGCTGTATATTCAGAAAGAACAAAATGATTATTTTGTGACAAGGGACCTTATCACAGTATTTGGTACGATTTCTTGCCCATAAGCAAATAAACCCTTTGACTAGGCCACTCCAATCTTTGTCTTTCCAGAAAGAGAGCATCTGCCTTATTTCCTGTTAGTCTGTTCCACAGTTAAATACACTATCAAGTGCCATGACAGTATTATTGTTTTAATCTCTCTAGTAGTTTTTTTCTTTTACAAGTGATTGGTTGAAAAAACCTGAAAAGAGTGTTAAATACATTAGGAAGAGAATTCAACCTAATGGACAATCCATAATTGGAATTTTTTGAATTTTAAAATATTTAATGTATTTTTAGTGTATGTTTATAGTTTTATATCTCTGGTAAACTTCTTATCTTTCCCATCTTTACCTATTTGCATCTGCTACTTACATTTGCTCTATGTTATGGTTTAGCTCTAAAATGTCCCCCAGATGTCCCATGTGTTGAGAGGTGAGGCTTTTGGAAAACGATTGGATCTTGGTGGTGTTAACTTCATTGGTGGATCAATCCATGGATGGGTTCATGGCTGATTGGGAATTAGGAAGTGAGGCCCAGTTGGAGGAAGTAGGTGCCATTGTTTATAACTAGATGCCCTCCAAGAGCCTCCTGTACTCTCGGGCAGGGGCTTAGGAAGGCGACTAGATTATGGGGGCATTATAACTGCCTTCCCATTAGAAGGTGGGAGCTGGTCATAAAAGGCAGATCAGTGGGGGTGTGGCCCGGTAGGGTTTATGCCCCTTCCTAGCTCCTCCCATCTCTCTCTCTCTCTCCTCTGCCATGCCCTTGGTTATGTTGTTTGTTCTTTGGAGCTGGCAGACCATGGACTGAAACATGAGCCAAAATAAGCCTTTTGCCATTTAAGTTGTGGGTGTTGGGTGATGTGTCCCAGTAATGAGGAAAGTAACTAAGACAGTAGGTCACTGGGCGTATGTCTTTGAAGGGTTTCTCTTTTCTCTAACTTTTTCCCTTTATTTCTGCTTCCTGGCTGCCATGATTTGGACAACTTTCCTCCCCCTTCCACCCTTTCACCATTATGTTTCTTCCTTGGAGCCAGCTGACCATGGACTGAAACTCATGAAGCCAAGAGTTAAAATAAACTTCCCCTCCTTTACTTTGGGTATGTCAGGCATTTTGTTCCAGCAACAGAAACGTGACTAATGCACTGTGTTTCCATCAGATTTCTCCTTCTTATTGCATCTGCAAAATCTTTGTCCCTGTCTACTTTTGTAGGTGTAAGCAAGAGCAAAGCTAGAGGTCTTTCAAGACATCCCTTCTGTGAGCATGCAGTACCACTCATTTTTCTTTTCATTTTCCTTCTAAAAGAGCTCAAATAGCTTTCTTCAGCCACTAAATACATGCCATGGGACAAGGACTAGGAAAAAGCCATTAGGATCTTGAGAGGCAAATCTATAAGCCTGTAGGCATCACAGTACGGTCAGTAGACATCAGAGAACAAAGAGTTCTGGCAGCTTTCCTCACTGACTCCATTGTCTCTGGGCCGCTTGGTCAATATATCTGAAATAAATGGGTATAATCCATAAATTCTCCTCCAATTCTAAAATGTCATTAATACTGTTACTATCTTCTGACTTACTAGCTACCCGAATAGACTGCAGTAACTTTGTATAATAATAAATTACAAAGAACATTTCTTAATCTTTATAACTTCTAAGGCTTTTCCGTCATGGAGGCCCTGAGAGATCTGCCCCTGCCCCTCTTCAAGATCACTGCAGGCTGCTCCCCTCCTCTTCCCCACCCTGGAGCTGAGTTGGCAGCCGTTCTGCCCTTCCACATAGAACAGTCTTGTTTCAGGATGTTCACACTTACTCTCATCTCTGCTTGGCACACTTTTCTTCTGGCTATTTTCTTCTCTCATTCTTTCTCTTTTCCAATTCAACAAATGCTGCACCTTTTCAGTAGTCATTGCCTGACCATCTGCCCCTTCCGCCATTCCGGCTGCTTGCTTTCTCCCATTCTGTTCAGTTTCTTTATAGCCTTCATCATAACCTGCAATACTCTTGCTTGCTTTTCTCTTTTATTATCTGCTTTCATGTGGCATCCCACTGTGAGGATAGGAATCTTCTTCGGGTTATTTCTGCTGTATCACAGTGCCTAGCAGAGTATGTAGATAGATGTACAAAAAATCATTGAATGAGTCAATTCATCTTTCTGAGCTGATCAAATTGTTCATCAATAAAGCACACTTAATACATTATCGTAATCTTTCTAAGAATATCTGTTCTCACTCCTATCACCGGATCAGTGTGTATAGCAGGGTGCTTACATTGGTTCTTAATTATTTGTTTTTAATGCTTATTAATATTTCTCAACAGAGATTAAAACCAATTAACGTGTGCCGTCTATACTCTGGAAAATTGTAACCTACTCGACCAGGAATGAAAACTGAATGCTAGTATTTACTTGATCCCATGGTCTTAATTTAGATATTATCATGAAGGTTTTCTTTATGAATACTACTGTTTGTGACACTAGTATCTAATTAGTGATGCTGGAAGCTTGGGAATATAATAGCTTCTCTGTGTGTATATATTTGCAAGGCTATATTTAAATGATAATTCAGGCCAGTATTTGTCCTTGGTTTTATTTACATATTTTATCTTTAGTATATTGAGTTCTTGGCATTTATTTACCTTAATAATTTGTTTTCTGTGTTTTGCAAGTCAGGCAGTATGGTAACTGTGGCCCTAGATGCATATGGAACCCCAAATGATAAACATAATCCAGGCTTCTACCAAGTAGGTGGTGTGACTCCAATCATAAGAGCAGATGGAGTTAAAAAGGGTGGATAATAATATCCTGGGGACTAAGCTAAGTAAGGAAAAATAAACTTATCTCCAACTGTATTTCCTATTATAGAAAAAATGTGTGAATATGCTCTAATACCATTGCACTTTCTGTGGATTATGGAAAACGAAAAGTTAGTCCCTGTTAGTCTTATTTTTACGGTGTTTGGGTAGTTAGGAATATTGCTTCTTTTCCCAATGAGTGTTTTCACTATTGCTGAGTAAGGCATGTCCACTGCTGTGTCTGAGGGTGAGAATGTGCCTGCTTCTCCTACCACGATATCAGACCTGGTCAGTGGGATTTCTCTTCTGTATGATGAATTGTACTTGAAGGCTTTGCCAATTTGATTTTAGTCAAGTCTAACTCAACAGAGCTCAGTAACATTGAACTCATGCTTTGCAGTCTCAGTACCTTCCATCTCAGAAAATCCCCCTAGTGCAAGTATGTACAATCCCTTTCCAGCAGCCGTGAACGTCTTATACCCACAGCAGTGTGTAAGGGACAAAGTAATCCTGTCTGTCCATCTACTAACCTAAGGTCAAATTCTAGTTAAGTCAAAAGTCCTGTTGTATACCACAAAGAAAAGGTGTTGGAAAGGTGTTTTAGATTTATAAATAAAGCATTCTTAAAAGTGTTCTTTCAAGACCGAACTACTTTTCCCCATGGAGAAGTTGTAGTTCTGAAGAAAAAATTTATGTCAATATTTATCAAAAGATATTTCACTGCCTTTTAAAAAATAAGGTCTCTCTTTGCCCCAGCGGCTAGACCTCAATTAACATTCCTCCTTGCCTACTTGTTCACACTGCAGCATAACGTTGGTTGTAGGAAAATGTTAAAATCACAGTGGGCATTGGTAGTAATTCTATCCCTTCCCCAGCCTGATCACACCATGAGAAAGTGGATACAACATTTGCTTTTCTGAGGCCAGTAGATTCTGGAATGGGCTAGGTGTTGGCTACATGGCTTCTACTCATAGGTTGTGTCACTGTGGAATAGGTACTCCATTTCTATAGATACTTATAGACTTACAGGGTAGAACTACAAGGTTTGGATTAATTCTTTGAAACTCTTTGTTTATCTTTTAAGGACTTTTATCAGTATGTGTACAGAAATGCTATCATTATGCACTGGATTATTTTCTATAGTGAAATAAAATTAATACTACTTCCAATTATAGTAATAATATGATTTTTGAGTGCTTACTATTTTATAGGTACTGTAATTTGCATGAATTATCTTGTTTAATTAAGTATGAGTGAATTGTATATCATTCTGTCCGCAGGAGTTAAGTACCTTGTCCACGTCATTTGTCTATTAATAAGTAATAGAACCAAGATTCACACATAGGTCTGTTGTGACTCTTATTATGCACAGGTAAGCGCATGCAGAAAAATACACAACCAGAGCTCTAGCATGATTTCCTGTTGGCCTTGCATCTGCATGTAGGAAACTGAAAACTAAACAAATAATAATTAGGTAATAATAAAAGACCAGGAATAAACTGTCTAGAAAATACAAAAAAATCCAGAGGAGGGAAAAAAAAGCCTAGAACCTTGCTTTATAGTAGTGATACAGATTGACCAAATGCCTTTAAGGATAAAGCAACAAGATTGATTTGTGTGAATAAATATTGATTTGACAGGAAGTCAGACGGTAATTATGTGAGTAAGTATATCTACTGTATGTTAAACAAAGCAGTATCAGAGGCAGTCTGGAGAGAAAACTGTTGTGGCAGGCACTTTCCCATGTCACCTGGGGCTTTTCTGATCCACTGACCTATTCTCTTCTGAAAAAGTATGAGGGATGATGCCTTCACCCCAAGTCAGTGATCCTTCCAGGTGGCTCCATTCTTTTCAGCCTACCATGTTAGGAATTTCACAGGTACCTTCCCAGCTTTACTTAGGAATAACTGAAAAACAAAAATTACATTGATTCTATAACTTGGTACTGTAAATAATACTGCAGTGACTTTTGTGACTTAATTCTCTCCTTTGATCCATTTGTCACTGTTTCCTTTTGATTCCTATCAGTGCCTGTATAGGCGCCAGGCACTGATGATGAGCCAGACACACCTGATACTTTTCTGTTGAACTTTGGTGATCATTGGGGAATTCTTGTGGCAGAAGTTTTGAGTCCTGTCAGAAAGGCCCCATTCATCATGAGGTGTTGCTGGTGGAATCTGGAGAGATGATGAGGGTGACTTTGGGGTTTTGGGAGAGGCCACTCAGGGAAGCAATTCTTGGTGAATGTATCATCCGTATGCATGATCCATCCATAGCCTCTATTTATTATTGATACTTCAATAGATCCTTGCCTTTTTATTTGTTCTGCCTTTGTAGAGCCCAAACTTTAATTATTCTCCTTTTGTTAATTATGACAGAATCTTCTTATTGGCCGTCAAAACATCCTCTTTCTAGTGCTTTTTGCTACCACTGCTACATTTATTTTCCTGATGTGTAAATTCCTTGTTTGCTTTAAGCCAATGACTACCTTGTAGTCAGTCTCCCTATTGTTTTTTTCCAAGTCAAAGCCAAGGTCCTCATTCTGTATTTCAAAGATCTACATCAGCTGTCCATTCATTCCCTATTCATACATCTTGGCCCAGTGTCATTACATCTCAGTGTCAATTACCACCTAATCTTGTCCCATCTGACTCATTTTTTCTCTCTCTACAGCTATTTATTTCACTACAATTCACCAACGCCACATTTGCTTTATCTCTGTCTTTGTGGGTGTAGGGGTGATATAGATTTTTTCTGAATCATTTGAGACTAAGTTTCAGACATGATACATCACCCCTGGATATGTCAAGTGTATCTCTTAGAAGCAAGAACATTCTCCTACACCACTGTGATGCCATTATCATGCCCAAGAATTCAGTACTGGGGCAGTGACATTATCTAAGGTCCAGTCTACATTCATTTTCTCCAACTTTGGAAAAATAAAGATCTGTATAGCTATTTTTCTTCACTTCAGAATTTAATCAAGGAGATGCGTTACATTAGGTTGTTCTGTCCCTTTAATAACCTTTAATTTAGACTACCTCTGCATGATAATTTTGTCTTTTATGACATTGATATTCTTGAATAGTACAAGTCTCTTGTACACTGTCTTTCTATTTTGATTTATCTGAAGATTTCTCATGATTATGTTCAGGTTAAATATTTTATCAAAAATACTACGTAAATGATATTGAGCTGTGTGATTATTAATGGTGGTTGTCAATCTGACTGGATTAGGCAATGCCTAGCAGACTAGTAAAGCATACTGTCAGTTGGTACCAGAGATAATTGGCAAGTAGAACAGAAAATCTACCCTGACTGTGGATAATACCATCCAGTAGGCTTGCAAGCTGGATGGAATGAAAAGGAAAGGAGGAGGAAGTTGGATTTTGTTTTTAAAGCTTCATTCTGGTTGAGTGGGTACATCTGCTACTTCCATTGCCTGGACATCAGACTCCAGGTTCTTCAGCCTTTCAACATGGACTCACACCAGCGACTCTCTAGGGGGGTCCTCCAGGCCTTCAGTCTCAGCCTAGTACTGCATCATTTACCTCTCTTGCTCTTTCTTGTATTATGGCTTCCAGCCTCTGGCTCTCCAGTATGCTGAAGGCCACATTTTAGAATATCCTTCCTCTGATCCTTAAGCCTGTCTAATAAACCCCCTTACACGATATGATTATGATCTTATTCATTATGTTCCCATAACAAATCATAATCAATATAAGTTGTTAGTTTTAACCTTTTCTTCTTTCCTCTTGTTGGTCTTTTGGCTTGATTGTTCATTGTTTGCATTGTGTTAATGCAAATCTTATATTCCCTTGAGTTAGACTGAAAAAAGTTACTGTTTTGTTCCTTGCACTGTGCCAGATGATATGGTGAAAGAAGGAAGTAGAAGATTCTCTGGCCAGGTAGTCTTATGGTGCATGCCGTCTGAAGAAACTTCCCTAATTAAGCCTGACTACCTTGACCTTGCATTTCTTGAATTACTAAAGCACTATCATCTATAAACTGTAAGCTTACTTTGGTTACTAATGTCCAGCCTTAGAAGATGCTATAATTGTTTTAATGTAAGATCTTTAGATGCTTGTCTTCTACCACTTTTTCTTGTCCATTACAGCACCTAGCACTGTGTTAGACCAAAGACAAGGGCTTAAGAAATAGTTAGGAGTTGGTTCTATTTTTGTAATGCCTTCATTTTAAAGCCTTTGCCTCCTTTTCAAATAAAGGTAATCCTCGACATTCTTCAGCAAAGAAAAGAGCTGTGGCATAGCTAATACATTAATATATAGCTTTGGGATACATTGCATGACGTTTGAGAATCATCCATTTATAACATCCTTATTATGTTTGTTTAAGACTATGATCAGTTTGTGTTCCGAGTACAAACTTGAACACTGTGGAAAGACAATCAGCAGTGTGTTGAATGATTCTGATTTTTAAATTAACCACAGATGATCTTTAAAGCAAACAATCTACACCTACAAAATTAATAATTTAATCCTTTTTTCTGCATATAGGATTAGGTGGTTGAACCATCACGTTATTTTGTACAGGAATCATTCTTCTTATGGAGCTATTTATTGTATATTTGTGTGTACTGGATTGACACTTTTCTTTTGGAAATCAAAAGGTAGCTCAGAATTGCAGAGAATTATAATACAGCCAAAATCCATGTAAGTTGAGCAAAATCCAGCAGGGAAGCTGCTGGATTCTTAAACTTTGCATTGTTCTCTATTGTTTTTCTTGAATGGTACAACATATTTTTAGTCATGTACTAACTGGGTAATTCAGATACTGCAGGACCCCAAATATTGTCTCTGTCATGCAGAACCAAAGTTTTCACTCATCACTCTATGTCTGTTTGTTTATTTTGGATCAGTGAGTGCCCAGAAGCTTTGCATGATGGTCTACGGAGGGGTTCTATACAGGTTCTCTTCTCCTGGCTTGTGCTTCTGGGGCATTTGCAAGTCTTCTCTCTTTCTCTCCATGCTCTCTTGCAGTGCTCAGAATGGAAGCCAGAGCCTCATGCATGCTAAGCAAGGGCTGTCCCGTGGAGCTACACTCACACACCTGTGCCAGATCTCTTGTTTGCAGGCCATCTGCAGTAGTCTTGGCCTCTCAGCTTTTAGATTTAGAACCTCAGAGTGTGTTTGCCACCAATGTTTGCTAACATAACCATTTGGCTGACTTTGATAGCCTTTAAATTGTGATCTAACTTCCAGTCTACCTTGGCTGCCATCAATTGGTCTGTTGTTTAATTTTCTGAAAATAAACTTTGAGGTAGTTAAACATATATTTTTGGTCACATCTAAATTAGAATGTATTACATTTGCATTTACAAAGATTAATCATGGAGCAAATATGAAATAATTCTATATAGATATCAAGAATGATTCAAAATTACCATATTGAGTTGTTTGGATAGTAAGTTGGATATGATTCTAAGAGCAGTGAGTCCATGAGTTGCAATTAAAAGAATTCAATGTTCATAAGGATGGTGTATCTTATAATTTCTGAAGTATTGCCTAATAAATCTATGTTTCATGAATATGCTAAGGCAATGTTAATTTACTGAATGAGATGGTGGTTATAAAGAATAATTAATTAAGATGATTTCATAGGTTTCTATGAACAAGGCAGGTTATGTAAACAATCTTTCAAATTATTATAGGTCTAGAGGTGGTGAAAAATAAATGATTAGACTTAGTAATTTCTGACAATAAGATGGGAAAAATATCACTTGTTCTATATTTTTTAAAAACTCCTAAAACTTCCTACCCTGCACTACATTTGTAACCTAATGTAGCTGGGGCAATTTTGTGGAAATCTTACTGCTTGATTAGACAGTATACTCTTTATAAAACAAGAGTTCAAACATACAAAGCTGGAGAATAAAATCCATTATATTGAGTAGGGTGGAGATAGGGAAAGGAAGGCTAAAAAGACAAAGTAAAAACACATGTAAGGTGAACATTTCTTAAAATCTAGAGTATAACATGACAAAAAATACAGCACTCCCCACTACCCCAGTCCACTTTCCCAGTTTTGTGTTACTCCTGGTCAAAGTTTTAAATTTCATACTATTCTGAGTAGCCTGATGAGATCTGGGATCATCATACTCCATCCTGCCCAGCACATAAGTCATCCATTTGTCCAGCTTATCCACTCTGTATATGCTACCCACTCTTTAATCCCTTAGCCACCTCAGCTACAAGATCTACTGTCACAGCGTCACAGTGCTTGTGTTCAGGTACCCCTTATTTTACTTAAGAACAATCCCAAATGCAAATGTAGTGATGCTGGAATTCAGATATGTCAGAGTGAAGCTGTAAAGTGCTTCCTTTAAGTGAAAGGGGAAAGCTCTTGACTTAATAAAAAAAAGAAGAACATATGATGAGATTGGTAAAATGTACAGCAAGAATATGTCTTTTATCTGTGAAATAGGAAGAAGAAGAAGGAAAAAGAAATTGGTACTAGTTTTGGTGCTGTACCTCAGACTGTGAAAGTTGTTGCATCCGTACATGGCAAGTGTTTAGAGCTTAGTCAAGATGGAAAAGACCCTGAATTATGCTCAGTACTCTCCAGGGTTTTAGGCATCCACCGTATTCCCGAGGGCTCTTGCAACCTCTTCCCTATAGATAAGGGGAACTATGGTTGCTAATAAAATAGATTTGGGGGACTGTGGATGTAGCTCGGTGGCACAGCATTTGCCTAGCATGTACGAGGCCCCATGTTCTAGTCCCAGCACTGCCAAAAAAATGAGTTAGATTAAGAATTTTTCATGAAAGAAGTAGATTTTAGCTGCATATCAAAAAAGTAACTGTGAGAGGACAGATATATTAATTTGCTTTACTATAGTAACTATATGTGTGTGTATATATGTATATATGGAACATCATGTGATAAACTTCTGATATGCACAATAAAATTTATTTAAAAAATAATATGATGGAAATAGATAGGTATACTATTGATTTGTTAATTATTTAAAAAAACCTGACCTAGTGGCTATAAATATGTAGGAAGTTTTTCCTCTGTATCAAACACACTGATACAACAACTAACATTTAAAAATTATCAGATTTTTATTGAGAAAGATAGTGAATTCCAGTCCCTCCAAACTTCCCTCTCCTCTCTCTGCACAAGAGTTATGTATAAGAGTATGATTATTTTAGATGTAAGCTCTTAAGCAATTAACACAATAAATGAAAGACTATTAGAAAGTTGAAGATTCTTAGAACCGTCTCCCTGAAACCCTTTGTTGTATAGATGGAAAGAGTAAGGATTAGAAGGCTGAAGGGACTTGTCCACAATTAAACAGTGAGAGATCAAGACTTGCACTCCGGTTTCTCATGTCTTAGGGCATTGCTATTTCCACATTCCAGGAGCAAGCAGAAGACTTAATGTTATGTTAACAGAGAACCAGCTCAGCGAGGAAGCCAGTAGGAGTCACCCGAAGCTCAAAGTGTCACTTCTGAATTTGGCTCGTAATTTCTGTAATTTCTTTTCTTGGTTCTTTTCTTTTCTTTTTTCTTTCTTTCTTTCTTTTTTTTTTGTATTGTCTGTGGGAGTGTCTCTTCAGGGCTTGAGGTAACTTATTTTTTTTTTTTGTCATTTCAATTCCAGTGAAATTTAAGAAAATTTTACTATAGATATAAACTAAGCCTTTTTATTTAAAATTATCTGTTGAGATGTCTTGAGTTCGGTTCCCAGCATCACAAAATGAATGAGTGAATAAATAACTATAAATAAAGTTTTCTGTACTTTGAATATCATTTGAAGTTTCGCATAGACTATTTAATTCAGTACAATAAGCATAGATTGAATGATTCTCTTCCGTATGAAGCACTCAGTTTGCATATAAGGATTCCAAAATATTGGTGGGTTATTAAAGGTACTTTTAAAGTCTGACTGAGCCTCCCTAAAATTCATGTTGAACCTAGTCATCAGTGTAATAGGGCCCTTGAGAAATGATTAGGTCATCAGTGTAGAGCCCTTGTGAAGGGTATTAGTGCCCTTTTAAAAGACGACCTGAGAGCTGCCTTGTCTCCTGCCACAACAAGAGGAGAACATCTACGAGCCAGGAAATAGGCCCTCAGCAGACACCAAATCTACTTTTGCCTTGGATCTTGGATTCCCAGTCCCCAGAAATGTGTATAATCATCTGTTTCTTAATAACCTACCCATTATGTGTTGTTTTATGTGAGCAGCTGCTCAAATCCAGGTTGTCTCAGTTCATGGTAGACTTTTGCCCAGCCTCCAAACTGGCCACCAGTCTCTGTCCTCCTGCCCCCATCTCAAATGTTCCAGCTTCCTTACCACGAAATTATTTTATTTCCCGTCATTCCATTGCTTAATATTTGCCACTTAGAGTATGAAGTTCTAGCTCTATGGCATCCACAAGCTGGGCTTTTGCTTCTTTAATCCCATGTTCTCCCTGTCCTGCAAGTTTGATTCCTGGTGCCTAACATCCCAGGTGCAACCCAGGTTTCTCCCATCTCTACTCATGGGGTCTTTGGACTTCCTCTTATAATTCCCTCACTGAGTCTGTCAGATGCCTTCATCTCCAAGATACATTTCTTCCTCGGTACCCAGGCAGAGCTACATTATTATTTGATACATTTTATCCTGAGGATATGTGAAGTTTAGAGACTTTTGTTGTCGTTTTGACTGCATATTTTCATCACATTTTGCTTCGTGCAAGTGCTAAGTGCAGGTACGCTGAGCTACAGTATCCATAGATTCCATATTTGAGAATTTTTCTACTTGCTATAATTTATTTGAAATCCCCAAATCCATGTTCTTTTGCTTTCATGGTCACTTATAGAATGGCAAAAAATACCGAGTTGCTACACATGCATCTTCCTAGCAGGGATCAAACAAGGTAACTTTATCTCTTTTTTCATTGATCATGCTAAAAATAATGTCCTTTTTGTGGTTTATTTAGGGCCATGATTTTTACATTTTTGCTGATGATTCTGTTGTTTAAGATGGTGCCCAAGCATCATGCTGAAGTCTGCCTAGTGTTCCTAAATGCACTGTTTTTTTTTTTTTTTTTTTTTTTTTTTTTTTTTTTTTTTGGTGCTGGAGCTCAAACTCAGGGCCTTGTACTTGTGAGGCAAGCACTGTAACCACTGAGCTGAATCCCCAGCCCTAAATGCACTGTTTAAAAAGGCAAAGTACTATTTCTGGAGAAAATATATGTGTTAAATAATTCCTTCAGGCATGTTACAGTGATATATACTGTTGCATGGTAGTGTTATCATGAATTCAATTTGAATGAATCAAAAATAGATATTAAATAAGGTGTCTTAAACAGGAACACACGTAAAACAAGGTTATATATTGATTAGTTGATGAAAATGTGAGCTGAAGTTTATAGGGGTTTAATTCAGTATTTCTCCTGGAAGCAACAGTTCAATATTTGCTAATCCAGTCTGTATGGTGACTTTATAGAACGTAGCCATTGTGAATGGTGAGAACAGGGTGGGAGTCCCGGGTGGAAGGACATGTGAGCTAAGAAGCTAACCGTCC
Source organism: Hystrix cristata (assembly GCA_004026905.1). Taxonomy (NCBI): domain Eukaryota; kingdom Metazoa; phylum Chordata; class Mammalia; order Rodentia; family Hystricidae; genus Hystrix; species Hystrix cristata. The sequence continues at coordinate 2,507 of PVJO010014782.1, read as the reverse complement.
CCAGCTTAATGGTTGATGAGAGGTTAGCTTCATTACAGCGGTCTCAGTGAAGGCTCAGTAAGGAGACTTGTTGAACTTCTCTGTTTTTTGGGGGTTTTTTTGGGCTTTTTGGTGTTGGGGACTGAAGTCAGGGCCTTGCGCTTGCTAGACAAGCACTGTAACCACTGAGCTAAATCCCCAGCCCCTTCTTCTTCTTCTTTTTTTTTTAATGACGGTTATTGTTTGTACATTTTCTCAGCTTAACTAACAAACTATACTAATGAATTAGCAAAATATGTGGAATGAGAAGGGAACCAGAGACTGAAGAGTTGGTTCTGGCCCTGGCTTTTCCTCTGAGCTCATGGGGAAGTCATTCTGTGAAGTTTTTAATCATTTACAAAATGGTTGTGAATCATGTCTACTCTGTCTGTGTCTCCTTGATTTTGAGAAGAAAGAATGAAATAAAGATAAGAAACGTGTCAGTAAATTAAATGATGTTGAACAAATACGTGGCTACATTATGACAATGTACTTCCAGTATTGCTGACTGAATAAGACCTCTTCTCTCCTGCAGCAACCACTTTGCCACTTCTGTCCATTCCCCTCTCTTCCTCCTCTTCTTTCTGACTTCTTTATTGACATCCTACCTAGAAGACAGAGTGCCCTCACAGGTAGAGTATTTGATTAAGCCTTTTTTATGTTATATTTAACAGTTTGCTAAAGTCTATATACCTATAAGCTAACTGAGTTCCAAATTTCTCAGTCTTTTTTATTTTCTTATAGTTTGATCTAGTATAGATCAAACCATGCAAGACAAGACTAATTAATCAATTCATTATATAATAATTGAGCATCTACTCTGTACATGTCAATGGTGCCAGTGTTAGAGATGGGGGATGACCAAGGAGAGGATGAGGCCTCTGACCTAGAAGAGCTTCCAAGCAAATGGAAGGGGCCCTTATAAATTAAGAGCAATAATAATAACAAAAAGGAGGTGATAAAGAGGAGCAGTTCTCTGAAAGCCTGTAACAATGAAAGCAGACCTAGAGGGTCAGTTTGAAGGAAATGATGGAATCCCGAAACAGTGACACATGATCTGAGATCCAAAGAAATAGTGGAGATAAATTAGTGAGTGAAGCTGGGATAATTTAGGAGAGACTTTTGAATATACCAAATAGGTGCATAGTCTGTGCAAAGGCCTGGTGGTGCGTTACAGGATCTGAAAAACCTGGTATGGCCAAAGAACAATAAGGAACAGGAGAATAATGGGAGAAGATGCCAAAGGTATAGGAAGAGGTAGACCCCTCAAAGCCTTAAAGATGATGATTGGTTATTATACTGCAAGACTCACAGGAAGCCATTCAAGAAATAGACAAAGAATGAAGCCTGCAATTTACAGCAGCTTATTTGGGTTCTGAAAGGATCACTTTCCTGTAGTGTGACCAGTGGATCACAGAGGAGTGGACTTACCGACGGGAGACCTACGGAAACCCCATGTAACCATTCAGGAAACTGCTGCCCGTGAAGAGTTATGCTATCCAGCTCATAATGTAATAATTTAAAAAATGAATAGCTTAAAGGTTGTTTCTTCCCTTTCATTTTGAGGACTAGGTTTTTCTTAACAATTATTACCTTTGAACTGAAGTGATTTGAAACGATGCTTATAGACAAGCATATATTTTTAGCAGTACTTGGAGAGTATATAATTGTCGCTTGCTTCCTGGTAAAACTCTTTTTAAAAATTTTTTTTTTGATTTTTACCAAGAACATGTATTGGTACATTGTATACATAATGATCATAATCAACATGGTTATTTTGTACCTGTACATGATGTATCTTGGTTTTCCCCCCTCTTCCCCTCTCTGCCCTTCCATTCACCCACCCCTTTCTATTTGCAACAAGTTTATTAACATTTTTCCATTTTTTTCCCTTTCATCTTACGTTTGACCTTCCTTCTTTATCCCCCTTTTCCCTATCTAGTTCTCCTCTCTTTTGAATACCATCTTTTTTATTTTAACCATAATATTTATTATACCCCTTTGTCCTTATTTACTCTTATGGTTTCTCATACCAGAGAAACAATTCGATGTGTACTGATAAGTGTCTGATTTATTTCACTTAAGAGTATGTTCTCAAGGTACACCCATTTACCTACAAATGTCTCTAGTTTGTCCTTTTTATGGCAGAGTAGTACTCCATTGTGTAGAAAAACCACATCTTCTTTAGCCATTCATCAGTTGTGGGGCATTTAGGTTGTTTCCAAGACTTAGCTATTACAAATTGTGTTGCTGTAAACATGGTTCTGCATATATCGCTGTGGTATGATGATTTTAATTCTTCTGGGAAGATGCCCAGTAGAGGAATAGCTGGATCAAATGGAATCTCTAGTTGTAGTTTTTTGAGGAATCTCCATACTGATTTCCACAGTGGCTGGATCAATCTACATTCCCACCAACAGTGGAGGAGGGTTCCTTTTTCCCCACAGCTCTGCCAGCATTTGTTAGTGGTTGATTTTTTGGTAATCAGT
>PVJO010014781.1:0-47144 GCA_004026905.1 Hystrix cristata | reverse complement strand
GCATAAGGGGTGCAAAACACCTACCCCATCTTCCTTTAAAGCTCCCGAGCTAACCCTGAAGCAGGTCCGTATCTGCCCTACAAAGTGCTGCAGCCTGCAACCCTGGGTCTGTCTGCCACCAGAAACCCATGTCACCATCCCCCAGGAGCCATGCAGGACTCTCATTTGCCATGTCGCTTGTGACTCCCGACCTGTCAGGATCCCACCGTATACCAGGAAGCCAGCCCTCTGTACAGAGCCTCCTGCCTGAGTCTTTCCCCTGCAGGGTCGTTAGCCCCTTGAGGGTGGGGACCAGTTCAGGTCACCTTTGTGAGTCATGCCCCGAGGGCAGAGACAGTGCCTGGCAGCCCTCAGTTCCAGTGAACCTCTTAAAATAAATGGAAACCTGGGCCTTCTGGGGGCTGGTGTCCTGGTATAGCGATCTTACTAATAATGGAGTTCGGGGAAGGGGGAGTTGCTCCTGAACCGCACCCCGGGCAGTTCCCTGCCAACTTTACCAGTACAAGAGGAGCAGTTCACCCACTTTCAGCCACCTCTTCTGCCTTCATGACAGTCAGGGACTCAGGACAAACCCAGCCTAGAACACTCCAGGGTTTGAGAGACAGGAGCCTCATTTCAGAGCACCCCAGCTCTAGTCCTCGTTGGCGGCCTCCTTGTGATGAGAGAGAGTAACACAGCGATTCCTCAGGTCATTGACCATGCCATTGAGACGGAGAAGATGATTGAAAAGTACAGCGGGCTGGCCTCGGACCTGCTCACCTGGATTGAGCAGACCATCGTCGTCCTGAACAGCCGCAAGTTTGCCAACTCCCTGACTGGAGTCCAGCAGCAGCTTCAGGCCTTCAGCACCTACCGCACCGTGGAGAAGCCACCCAAGTAAGGGCCCTGGCACCCGGGAGGGTGGTGGTCAGGGAGGGGCCAAGAGACCTTCCTCCTCCCGGGTTCTGGGCCCTCTGAAGGTGTCCACAGGACTGTCCTGGAGGCCGGAGCGCTCCACAGCCGTCACCTGCTTCGTGCCCCTCCAGCCATCAGCTTCTAGGTAGCAGGCAGTAATAAAAACCCTGACACCCCTGCAAACCTCCGAGGACTCGGAGGGGGATTTCAGGCCTCCGAGTCTCTCTTACCTGTTCCTGAGCATCAGGTTTACTCTCCGGTGCTGCCCTCTGAGCCCTCAGCCCGAGCTCTGTTTGAAGCCTGTGATAGGCAAGCGCATCTTTTTCTCTGCCATCTGTCACTGCTCACCAGCAGCGCACTAAGCCTGCCACTTAGATCTGTCACCCACCCACCACACATGCACACACACAAACATGCAGGCACATAGGTGTGTGGACACGTAACTGTGCATGCACATATAACTGCACACAAATAACACAGAGAACACACCTTATACCCACAGTTACACACGTGCATAGGCATGGACACACAATTACGCAGGCACACATACAGCCATGCATACATATGCACATGCACACATGATGCACACGTGCAATTACATAGAAGCACACACAACCATGCACGTACATACATACAGGTATTCACACACATGCATACACACACCGTGAGGCATTCCAGCTTCTCTGCCATTAGCCTCTGTTGCTGTCCACGAGACACCTGCAGTTCATTGGTGGCGTCCTGGGCTTTGTTCTGCCCCCTCATCCACACTCTCCATTCAAGACTAAAGCAGGGAGGGCTGGGGATTTAGCTCAGTGATTAGAGTGCTTGCCTTGCAAGCACAGGCCCTGAGTTCAATCCCTGGCACCTAAAAAAAAAGACTAATGCAGGGAAAGGTGAGACTCTGAGACCAGGATATAGCCTAAACAAGTGTCTGGTTTCTAGTATGACAGTAACCAACTTCTCAAGTCCTAAATTCAATACCGATTCCATCCTCTGTGAGTCTACCAGGCACTGCACATGGGCTGTGACCTCTTGGCTGTGTAGACAGCACTTCAGGGCCTCGCCCACATAGCGCCCCTGAGAAGCGAGGTCTGTTTGGCTGAGAGCCTGTGTATAGCCAATCATCACTTGCCAAGTCAAGGAGCAGATGTGGGTAGATTCTTGGGATTGTGAAGAAATGTGAAGGCACCAGTCACCTCAAGCTCAGACACCACCTGGCAGACACCCATCCTGCTGCCAGTTCTTGCCTGCTGCACCCACAGACCTCCTCTGCTCCCCGAGCCCAGCTCTCCCTGATCCCTTGGAAACATCTGGCCTGTGAGACTTCCCGGAGATCTAGTGCATTAGGACTAGGGTGAAGGTCGCTTTCAGTGCAGTATATTGTCAGGTAGATAGTGCTGCTTCTAAGGCTTTATTGACTGTCTTAATAAGAAAAGAAACTGTCTGAAGAGCTAGTCAGAAGCTTTTATCATTTGCAGAATAGAGAGGAGTCTCTTTGTATTGATGGGCAAAACTCAATGTTTACCAGAGCTACCACAGTACTCCTGTTAGCTGTTCCCCTGTGGATGCAAATGATAGATTCTGTGGTAGCCATGATTCGTGTCGTAAAGACCCAAGCCCTAGTGGGTCTCTAGGGGGGAGAATAATAGATACTGTAATAGGTAAGTAGACCTACGGTTTCTCTTTACTGTTTCTGTTTTTAAGGAAAATATGTTTCGGGGGTTGGAGATTTAGCTCAATGGTAGAGCGATTACCTAGTAAGTGCAAGGCCCTGAGTTCAATCCCCAGCACCCCCCCCAAAAAAAAAAGAAAGAAAATGTTCTGATCTCCAAGATCCGGGGTATCAGTGTTCCATATTGACTTCAGCAAGCGATTCGGCTGTGGGAATAGTGACACCAATCTCTCTACTTCTGTTTATTTGACAGGTTTCAGGAGAAGGGGAACCTGGAAGTCCTACTTTTTACCATCCAGTCCCGGATGCGAGCCAACAATCAGAAAGTGTACATACCACACGACGGGAAACTAGTGTCTGACATCAACCGGGTAGGGTGGCGTTTTCCATTATGTGTTGCCAGTGGGTTGGCAGAGTTCCTCACAGGGCCAGGGGGGAACATTCCCTGGGCTGCTTTCTTTGGTGTTATTCGTTACATGCCAGCCGTTTCAGGAGGGTATCTGAATGTCCTCCTGAGAGGTCCGTCCCCACCACTGGCCTTCAGTCAACCCCCTGTTCAGATTCTGGGTCCATTCTGTAGAGCCAGCTTCATGGTGCATCCCCCGTAGAACTTCAAGTTTGTCTTTGAATCTGGAATATTAATTACTTATAACAGAAGGGACATGCCCTGTGACATTTCTGAGGCTTGGAGACTTAACCCCACCTGGAGGTTTCTAACAGAATAGAGGTAACTATTAAGTCAGTAAAAACTTGCTGAGCAGCCAGAGAGTGAGAAACAGTGTAGAAGGCGAGAGTCCGAGGCAGGTTTGGCGGAAGAGGGAAGCCAGAGGTCATGACCTGTACTCCTTGGCACTTTGGCCCAGACGTGAAACCGGAGGGCTGCTACCTAACGTTCATCTGCCACCTCTCACCCGCGAGCATCCGGTTCTACCTCTGTTCCTGAGGTTGCTCAGTGTCTGGCGAAAGAGCTGGAACCCCAAGCCAAGGTGTTTCTCAGGTGCCCCAGGAATTTTCCTTCTGCCCGTGCAGGCCTGGGAAAGCCTGGAGGAGGCCGAGTACCAGCGGGAGCTGGCCCTGAGGAGCGAGCTCATCCGCCAGGAGAAGCTGGAGCAGCTGGCCCGGCGCTTTGACCGAAAGGCGGCCATGAGGGAGACTTGGCTCAACGAGAACCAGCGCCTTGTGACACAGGTAACAGGGACACACCTGAGGATGGCAGGTCAAGGGAAACACTGTAGAGCCCACAGATCTCAGCTGGGCTGGAGCCCACGCTGGTGTCTCGGCAGTAGCTGATAAACCTCTCTCCCTTGCTGCCCAGGTCTCCATGATTGGACGGATCTAGACTTTTCTCTAAGGAAAAACTCTGAGGGATTTATTTAGTCTTTCTTTTTTGATACTGGGGATTGAATCCAGAGCCTCATGTGTGCCACTGAGCTACTCCAGCCCATTTTGTCTCATTTTTAGGAGGAAGCCTGCCAGTCCTGAAGTTGTCCCATATGGGCCAGTAGCACCAATAGAAGTGGGAGTTAGAGTTGACATCACATGATGGTTCTCAGGGAAGAGGGTTAAATCAGAGCACACTGTCTATGTCCAATGTGCCTTTTTGATTCTGGTCTCCAGTCCTAGGACATGTTTCACTAAGAACAGACCAAGGGCTGATTCTCCATCAGACCATCTGTTCCCTCCTACTTAGAGCTTGGAATCAGATTAAATTCTGCCCCAAAAGGGAATAGTAAGAGTTCTGAGTTCATTAGAAAGGGTACATGCACCCCAGATAGCACATGGGTGGACCATCTGCTGCAGCTGCACGGCTTCCAGGTACAAGCAGCCCCTTCTCCTCGGAGTCAGACAGGTCTACTGAGGCAGGGTGGGCTCTGTTAGTAATGGCAGAGTGAGAGGAAAGGAGGGGAACATAAGAATTAAGATGTGTATGTGCACGTACCAATTCTTGCATGATGGCTGTAATCTTCATGTACTGTAAATATATACTATAAAATTTTGTTTTAAGTAATACAGAGTTCGGGACACTATGTTGCCCATACGTGCGGAATAGGGAGTAAAATCAGGCTGCTTTTAGAGGTTCTTGCAAGACATTTAGTTTCTGGAACTTGGCTCTGATAAGATAAGCTGCCAAAAGACAGCAGAAGCAGCTCTTTCCCGGGAATGTGCTTTCCCGGCCAGCAGCTGGGCTGAGGGACCCTGCTGTTTCTCTGCGTCTGGGGAGGAGCCCGAGTGTCTGACCAAGCGGCTGGCTTCTCTCCCTGGGGACAGGATAACTTCGGGTATGACCTGGCTGCAGTGGAGGCCGCCAAGAAGAAGCACGAGGCCATTGAGACCGACACTGCCGCCTACGAGGAGCGGGTGAAGGCCCTGGAGGACCTGGCCCAGGGGCTGGAGAAGGAGAATTACCATGACCAGAAGCGCATCATGGCCCGCAAGGACAACATCCTGCGCCTGTGGAGCTACCTGCAGGAGCTGCTGCGGTCCCGGCGCCAGAGGCTCGAGACCACCCTGGACCTGCAGAAGCTCTTCCAGGATATGCTGCACAGCATCGACTGGATGGACGAGATCAAGGTGGGCCGGGGTGCTGGGCCCACCAGCAATCTCGCTGTGGAGAAACTGAGGCAGTATGGTGTCTGACTGCATCTGCCTACCTGCTGCTTGGCTCACTCTTACCCATCCAGCAAATGTCACCAGCCCAGGTCCGGAGTATACCCAGTGACCAAGTAATTTTACGTTCGTGGTTATACAGGGGCAACCTGCAAGGGCCTAGGAGAGATGGACGTTAATCAGGAGCCCGGGGAGTCAGGCTCTGAGTGGTTGCTGTCTGATACCAGTTGGCGTCCAGATCTCTCAGCACAGGGCGGCCAAAGCAGTCTGACACACACTGTCCGTCTACTGCAGTGGTCTCAGCTGAGGACACATCAGCCTGACTGTGCAGCTCTCCAGAAATGCATGTGCCCAGGCCCCCAGCCTGGAGACAGATGCATAGAGGCGTTTGGGGCTTGAGCTTCTGTGGGACGTTCCCTGGGGGATTCCAGTAGGCACCCCCTGTAGCAACTCTTGCTCTGCAGCTTCTTCCTCCCAAGCTGCAGCCAGACTCCCTTGACTCAGATATGTGGCCACACCCTGGGGTAGGGTCCCTTCTCGACACTCCTCTTTAGTCCCTCTCCTGTGTCTTTTGCCAGGCTCACCTCTTGTCTGCCGAGTTTGGGAAGCACCTGTTGGAGGCTGAGGACTTGCTGCAGAAGCACAAGTTGATGGAAGCTGACATTGCCATCCAAGGGGACAAAGTGAAGGCCATCACCAAGGCCACCCTGCCATTCATTGAGAGCACAGGTGAGCCCCCAGGTGTCTCCTCTGTTAAAGCCTCTGGCCCAGCACCCCACCTAGAATAAAGCTCCTAAAACTGCCGTTAGAAGTCTGCTCCTTTTATTAATCAAAGCATGACTGGTGTATAAAGCATGAGGGATGACAAAGCTCTGCAGGGAATAGGCAGCCACTTTGGTGATCTGCAATCAGAAAGGTGTTTATAAGCGCCGATAAAACATCGTCTGTCTCTCATTCTGTTTGCTAGTGCAAGTCATGCACAAACCATTCAAGTTTCTGGTTTCTGGTCTTAAATAGGAGATCTCATTACGTCCTTTAAATTTATATCTGAGATTTAAAAAAATGATGTCTACTGAGAATTGACTCAACTTTTAATCTCCCTTATTCCTGAAGTTTAGTGGGAAACAATTATAAAGAATCTGGCCTGCCCCCTGGGAAACGGGTCCCTGCATCCAACCCCCAAACCCCAGTGAGGCAGCAGCTTTGAGATGCACAGTTTTAACCTGGCAGTGGCTCTGAAACTTGCCCATAAATGAAGCCTTTCACATCCTTCATCCGTCCCCTCCTCTTCCAGGGTTCCAGCCTTGTGACCCCCAGGTCATCCAGGACCGAGTCAACCACCTGCAGCAGTGCTTCAAGGAGCTGAGTGACATGGCAGCTGGGCGGAAGGCCCAGCTGGAGCAGTCAAAGCGACTCTGGAAGTTCTTCTGGGAGATGGATGAGGCCGAGAGCTGGATCAAGGAGAAGGAGCAGATCTACTCCTCCCTGCACTACGGCAAGGACCTGACCAGTGTGCTCATCCTGCAGCGCAAGCACAAGGCCTTCGAAGATGAACTCCGCGGGCTGGATGCCCACCTGGAGCAGATCTTCCAGGAGGCTGAGGGCATGGTTGCACGCAAACAGTTTGGGCACCCGCAGATCGAGGCCCGCGTCAAGGAGGTGTTGGCTCAGTGGGACCAGCTGAAGGAGTTGGCTGCCTTCCGCAAGAAGAACCTCCAGGATGCAGAGAACTTCTTCCAGTTCCAGGGTGATGCGGATGACCTGAAGGCCTGGCTACAAGATGCCTACCGGCTACTCTCAGGCGAAGATGTGGGGCAGGATGAAGGAGCCACAAGGGCCCTGGAGAAGAAGCACAGGGACTTTCTGGAGGAGCTGGAGGAGAGCCGGGGGGTGATGGAGCACTTGGAAGAGCAGGCCCAGGGCTTCCCCGAAGAGTTCCGAGACTCCCCAGATGTGACCAGTCGGCTGCAGGCCCTCCGAGAGCTCTACCGGCAGGTGGTAGCCCAGGCGGACTTGCGTAGACAGAGGCTGCAGGAAGCCCTGGACCTGTACACGGTGTTTGGGGAGTCAGACGCCTGCCAGTTGTGGATGAGAGAGAAGGAGAAGTGGCTGGCGCAGATGGACATCCCAGACACCCTGGAGGACCTGGATGTTGTGCAGCACAGGTCAGAGCGGCTCACCCTCTCCTTGCCTCCTGCCCAGGTCTGAGTACCACCTCCCACCACTAGTCCGGCAGGGGCCTCAGAGAGGCCCCAGGATGTCGTCTGTTGCAAAATCCAGGCATTACGAGTCATGAGTTCTGTTCTGACTCTGTGGGCTTGGGTTCCTCAAATATACGGGATTTTCTAGTCCAATTGTTCAGTTACTTCTCAGCTACAGCAGTCTTAGTGAATTCTGTATGGACCCCCCCAAGCTGAACTCAGAGGGAAAGTGGAGCTGCCGTGGTTGTGGTGGGGGCTGAGAGGCTGGAACAGTAACACCTCTAGTTCTCTATGGCTGTCCCTAAGCCACAGGGCCACAGAGACCAGTCTGTGAACCACCAGTGTCCAAGGCCACCCTGACTTGCAGTGCTCTGATTACATCAGCACCCCGATGGGAAGGCGCACTCAGGCTGTGCAGAGTCCAGGGGTGGAGGAGTAGAGGCCACTCCCCGAGCAGCATCCAGGGGGTCCCATCCTGATGCTGGAGGGGCCTGGGCTCTCCCCCAGGAAGGCCGCCCCCCCATAGCCACGGAAGTTCAGCGGCTCTTCCTTACGTACCCAGGATTGGAGCACCTGGCCGGGGGACCAGGGTATCAGGGTATCAGAATGGGGGTCTAGGAGCAGCAGCTGGGACAGCAGGAGTGTGGCGGGTGGTCTTCACCTACACAAGTAAACCTCTCCGCCTTTACCTTCTTCTGTGGAGCCAGAAGCCTGTGGAGTCGGTAATGGCTCTCTCTTGGCCCAGCCCAGGACATGCTAAACCACGTGTTGGACCAGGAGCCAGAAAATGGGGTGTGCCAGCATGTCTGCCCCCTCCGCCTCCCCAGACAGATGCATTCAGGAGATGGAAAGAGGAAACAGGAGCTCAGGAGACGTTTGAAGATTGGGCCCACTGGCAGAGAAGTGTCTTCTGCTGCCTCACTGTCCTTGTTCTCTGTGCCCGTAACAGGTTCGACATCCTCGACCAGGAGATGAAGACTTTGAATGCTCAGATTGACGGTGTGAACCTCGCTGCCAACAACCTGATGGAGAGCGGCCACCCCCGCAGCAGGGAAGTGAAGAAGTACCAGGACAGCCTGAACACCAGGTGGGGTGTGGGTGGGGCTTAAGGCTGGGGAGATTTTCTCCCAGCACCCCATTTCAGGCCACCTGCTGTGCACTGCCACGTTTGTTCCCTGGGTGCTCCAGTCTTTCTCAGCCATGGTCTTATTCCTATACGAGGGCTGTAGCAGCAAGGAGAACCTGTGCGGTGAGCAGCAGAGCAGCAGAGTTAACGCCCGGGATGGGGAGAGATGCATTCTGGACTCCGAGTGCCGTGTTTGGGGAGGAGAGATCTGCGCATGTGTGCTGGAGGGGGCAGGCCGAGCGTGCCTGTGGTCAGGGCAGGCTGCGTGGTACTCTGGCCACACTTCCCTGGACAGTCTTGGGCAGGGAAAATTGCTTTCCGAGAGCTTTTAAGTACTATCCATTAAAGCATGCTCCCGCCTGTGCCGAGATGCAACATGGATAATAAGGCTGGCTTGAATGAAGAGGAGAATTAATACGGAGCCTTGAGCGAGCTTCATGGTCAGAACAAAAAACACGGACCCCGAGGAGCCTTTCCAGAGCTGCTGCTTTCAGCACGGGGCGTAATTGCCCATTAGCTCCCGGAGGATCTATGAGGACAGAGCCTGCATCCTGCTTTCACCCCGGGCCCCTCACAATGCCATATGTCCCCACCTCCTCATTACCCTGCCCCTTTTCCATGCTGCTGCCTCCGCCTTGCCCTGCCTGAGCAGTCTGGGAGGTGGCCTTAGGGAAGACTGTGGAAAAGAAATGGACCAGCACGGTGGAGGTTTGGCCGAGGGCCTGAGAGGTGCTGGGGGAGGAGGATGCTTCAGAGCCACACACTGGGGCCAGTCAGCTCAGCATCCAAGGATGCAGACGTAGTGCAAGAAATTCCTTTGTAAATCTGATTTACACGGGGCGGGGGGGGCTGCCTCCTCACCCTTCTGTACACCTGTAGGTAATGAGTGTCTGGGGGGGGGTTTGAGAGACAGACAGACAGGTTATTGTAGTTGCCGTTTAAGGAAATTAGAGCAGTCTAAACCAGAGAAACTCCCAAATAGGAAGATTTTGTCAGCTATGCAGCGAGCTATAGTCAGAAAATATGGACCTTTACAGACCTCTGAGCTATGCCCCATCCTGAGCGAAAAACTGCAAACTACCTGATATTTTTAGGTGAGGACAAATCAGAGGTGTCAGATGGTAAGATGGTTCTCCGTCAAGCCCGAGAGGCAAGAGGGACCTCAGCCACCAGGGGTGGGAAGCCCACTCCCTCCCAGTACCGCCCATCCCGCTTGGGGCAATTCCTTTCAGTTAGAGCGATTGCTCTGATGTTGGGTGGAATCCTGCCTCCTTGGAATTCGAACACATTCATTCGGGCTCCGCTCCTTGGGGATATCAAAGTTTATCTGATTCATGTATAGCTCTTCAAATATTTTTTAAAACCACTGTCATTGTCTGTCTCTATCCCAGGCCTCCCACCCTGCCTCCGTTTTCTCTATCCATCTACTTCTTCTCTCACTACATACTCCAAATCCTGCCCATCCTTTAAGCCGTCCCAGGTTGATCTCCTTCCCCGTTTCCCAGAGGAAAAATTATCTTCCCTCCTTTTTACTGATTTTGAGCGTCATATCCTACCTTGTGTTGTAATCACAGTCCTGTATCACTTAATAGAGGACTATATCAACAGGGACACTGTAAATGTGAGATGTATGAGACTGCCACCAGGTAGTACCACGTACAATTTTACAGTAAACTTATTTTTGTAAGTAGGAGTATACTCTAAGGTAAAAAGTGAGTAGAATAGTGTAGGTACATAATCCAGCAGTATAGTTGTTCAGTGTCATAAGCAAGCATCGAGTACTCTTCACAGTTACGTGTGCTGCACTTTTATACAACTGGCAGCACTGTGGGTTCGTCCGCACCCGTGTCACCACAGACCTGCGAGCGGTGTGCTGCGCTGCAAATCCGCAGTGGCCACCACAGCTCCACGCCGAAGGAGTTTGCCGCCGTGTGACGATCTCGTGAGACCTCTGTCCTGTGTGTGGACCATCACGGACCAAAACGTCTTGTGTTGGTACATGACTATATTTTTGTGCCGCAGGATTTCCTGTGTTTCCTATAAGCAAATGAAGAGCTGTGTCTCTGTCTACTGCCCACAGGGCTTTGCACACCAAGCCCGTTGCGGTCTGAGGTCTTCCGTTTGGGATATTCTTCTCCCAGAGATCCGAGGGGCTTAGGTCCTTTATTCAGCTCTCAGCTCACATAGCTTAGCAGAGCAGCCCTCGACCACTGCCCCATTGAAAGAAGCACCTCCCTCCCTCTCCCCAGCCCCTCTGCCTCTGTCCCGTTGCTTTGCTTTCCCCTTCCATGTGCTTCTCACCACATAAGGGAGGGTAGATGCACTTGAGCGAGAGCAAAGATGTCACTCTGTTCTTTGCAGAATCCCCCATGCCTGGGTCAGCACCCAGCACAAGGCCTGTGATAGTTACCTGACAGCTGTTTAGCGAGTGAGTGACCAGGAACAAAACTGAAATGTTTCCACCAGCTCAGCACATGAGTCACCCAAAAGCTTATTGACTGTGTGATCATCCTTCACTGTGTGCATGCTAGTTAACCAACATTTTTCTAAAACTCCTGGACCCAGGGCCAGCCTGACAGTGCTGACTAGAGAGGCTGCACCACCCTCCTCCTCCTCAGAGACAGTACAGCACAGAGGGAAAGTGCGGGGCTGGAAGGCAAGTCAGACCCAAACCCGAGCCTGTGCCCTGTGTGCCTTTGCACAGGAAGGGCCTGGAAAATCACCACGGGGCCTCTTACCTAGGACACGACTAAACCCTCTTGTGGAACCTCAGCACATGAGTCACCCAAAAGCTATTGACTATGTGATCATCCTTCACTGTTGACTCTCAAGGGCTTCAGACCAACTTACTTTCCTCGCTTTGCAGCTCAGAACTGTGTCTGTACAACAGGCACAGAATCCCCAAAGCACAGGGACTTTCCAGTCCAGGAGAGAAGCCAGGAAGGCCTCAGGCTCCCTCTTTTGTCTCCTGGCCCCTCCCGCTGCCTCCTACTTCCCCCTGCAGACCGTCTTTCACAGAAGACCAGCTGCTCCTGCCCACCCCAGGAGGCCACAGGACACCCTGCCTGCTCCTCCTGACCCGTCCCTATACCTCCACTGGGCACAAAGATGAGCAAGACCCGAGTCTGGTCCTTACATAACCTACTGCAGTGCGTGCCTGCAAGGTACAGCTCAGCCGACTTCCTGAAACCTGCCACCATCTCCCTGTTCCTCCTCACAGCTCCCTCAGTCCTCTCTGCCTTGTATGCACCACACACATAGTCCTTTACATGACAGTTATTTAGTGATTTGTCTTAATTTCTGTCTAAATTATACACTATGTAGGCAAGATCTACTTTTTTCTATGTTCATCCAAAGTCTGGCATAATGCTTTAGGCCTTGTGGGTATTCAAGAGAGATGGGTTCAATTAGTGCAGGAACAGCCAGCCATGCGCTCCTGTGCTTCTATGTTATAATGGTGCAGAATGAGCAAGCCTGCACCCAAAGGAGGGGTCTCCTGGTGGCCTGACCTGGCTGATAGGCAGCTCTTTAAAGAGGGCGTTTCTGGAGTTGGGGATTTAGCTCAGTGGTAGAGCACTTGCCTAGCAAGTATGAAGCCTTGAGTTCGATCCCCAGCACCAAAGAAAGAGGGGGTTATTGTGTGTTGCAGACCAACCCAGGCCCCAGAGATATGCGCCAGACCTTAGCACAGTGATGGCGAACCTTTTAGAGACCGAGTGCCCAAACTGCAGCTCAAAACCCGCTTATTCATTGCAAAGTGCCAATACTGCAATTAAACCTGAATGCTGAGGTTTTAGTTAGGAAAAATTACTCATATGTGAATATCTGTGATCTTAAAAGAAAAACACAGCAACACGCGTGCCATAGCTTCACCACCAGTGCCTCAGCATATTTCCCTTCTGCGTAGCAACACTGCAGTTGAGGGTTAAGACGTTACCCATTTTAATTATAAACCCAGCTTTCCTTTCTCTCCTCTTTTTCACCAGGCCTCTTTTCCTTTAGACCCAAGTGAATTTTTTCAGGCCCTACAACGCTTCGAACATGACCTTGGGTGTTTGCAGGGTTCCTCTAGGCAGCTGGGGACCCTTCTGTCCTGAGTGTTCTTGAAGTGAATAATGTGTGCTTTCTAATGATTGTCAGTATTTCTAAAATGCTGGGGAAATTGTATTCAGATGCTCCTTGACTTTAGATGGAGTTATATCCTGCTAACCCCATCATCAGGTGATGATATCCCAAGTAGAAAATGCATTTATGACTGGACATAGCACTAGCGGTACTGGTTCCACTTACTCTGAGGCTGAGGCAGGAGGATCACACAGAGCTTTTGCCATCATGTTCCCTTACGTGTGGCTGGGACCACATCACCACTTGCCTCCTGCTAGTCAGGAAATCCCACTGTCAGTTAGCTATGTCTTGAGTAAAATTAGACAAATGGATTTTGCTCACCCAGTTTGTTAGGTAGATAATTCTTTCAGCACACAAGGGTTATGGGGGAGATGTGTGGCCAGTCTGGAAGGGGCTCTGGCAGGCTAAATAATAAGGTGTCTCTGGTCCCTCTGGGGCCTCACCCTCTTCCGGCAGGTGGCAGGCCTTCCAGGACTTGGTGTCACAGCGCAGGGAGGCAGTGGACTCGGCACTCCGGGTGCACAACTACTGCGTGGACTGCGAGGAGACCAGCAAGTGGATCTCGGACAAGACGGTGGTCGTGCAGTCTATAAAGGACCTGGGGCAGGACCTGGCAGGCATCATCACCATCCAGAGGAAGTTGTCGGGGTTGGAGCGTGACGTGGCGGCCATCCAGGACCGAGTGGGGGCCTTGAAGGATGAGTCCCAGCAGCTGATGGCGTCACACCCTGAGCAGAAGGATGACATTGGCCAGCGGTACGCAGAGGTGGAGAGGCTGTGGGAGGACTTGCAAGAAGCCCTGAAGGACCAGGAGACCTCTCTGGGTGAAGCCAGCAAGCTGCAGGCCTTCCTGCAGGATCTGGATGAATTCCAGGCCTGGTTGTCCATGGCCCAGAAGGCTGTGGCCTCCGAGGACATGCCCGAGTCCCTCCCGGAGGCTGAGCAGCTCCTGCAGCTGCACACAGCCCTCAAGGGTGAGATTGACAGTCACCAGGAGAGCTACCAGCAGATCAGGGCCTCTGGGGAGAAGGTGATCGAACAGTTCCTGCAGCAGCATGCAGCCATCCAGCAGGAGATCGACAGTCACCAAGAGGGCTACCAGCAGCCCCAGGCCTCTGGGGAGGAGGCGACCGAAGGCCGGAAGTACCCGGAGTACCAGCTCCTGGGCCAGAGGCTGGAGGGCCTGGGTACCGGTTGGGATGCCCTGTGCCGGATGTGGGAGAATCGCGGCCACTCTCTCCACCAATGCTGTGGCTTCCAGGAGTTCCAGAAGGATGCCAAGCAGGCTGAAGCCATCCTCAGCAACCAGGTAGAGAGAGGGGTGCAGGGATGTGGGCGGGGCTCTGGCATATCAGTTCTAGTGGCGAGTTTATGAGTGATAGACTTTTCTTGGGCTCTTTGTGGTCACTAATTGGGAGGAGAGAACTTCTTTGTTCCTCATCTTGTGCCTTTTCCAGCCCTGCATCCTAAATTGCATCTCACGGTTGTGTGAGTCAGAGGCTAGAGAAATGAGTCTTGGCCTGGCTGACTTCCCTTCCGTGTGGCTTTAGACCCACTGTTCACCAGCTGCCCCTGTGGCAGTGGGGGCCAGGTCTGAGGGGCGAGCCTCCCCCTGCACAACTCTAGGGGACGCCATTCACACCATGGCCTGTGCGGCTTGGCAGGTACCCTACGCCTCCTTAGCTTGTCCTCATGCCTTGTCTGGAAACTTGCTTCAACAGGAATATACTCTGGCTCATGTGGAGCCCCCAGATTCCCTAGCAGCCGCCGAAGCCGGGATCCGGAAGTTTGAGGATTTCTTGATGTCTATGGAGAACAACAAAGATAAGGTTTTGAGTCCTGTGGACTCTGGAAACAAGCTGATAGCTGAGGGAAACCTGTACTCGGACAAGATCAAGGAGAAGGTGCAGCTAATAGAAGACAGGTACTCTGCTTCATGTGCCCCTGGACCCACAGGCCACAGAGGGGCTGGGCAAGGAGGTGCCAGGTAAGGACCCTACTCAGCACTGTTATGACCAGCTGTGGCATCCTTCCAGGCACCATAAGAACAACCAGAAGGCCCAGGAGGCCGCAGTTCTCCTGAAAGACCACCTGGAGCTACAGCACTTCGTCCAGAACTGCCAGGAGGTGAGGCCACTCTCTAGGAAATCCTTGACCTGGAGCAAATCACCGAGGGTGGCAACTCAGGGGAATCCTCTCTCACGCAGGAGTGGTGGGATTTCGTGAGTGGGGTACTCTGTCGTTTAGGTCACCCTCAATATCTTCAGATTCCACACTTCTTTTGCCCCCTCGAACTTGAAAAGTCATCTTTTGATTATCTGAGTCAAGGACAGGGTTTCTTGACGAGTTGTCTGCAAACAGTCTCTGTTGGAATCTGCCAGGGTTGACCAGGACTGGCTTCAAGGGCATGCGACCTTTGCATTCACCCACAGAGGAGCCAGCCCTTGGCTTAACACCTTGCTATCGCCATCTTGAAATTCATATATCTTCATTTTGCTTCGGGCCCTGCAGATTGTGGATCCAGACTTGGCCCTGGCAAAGCAGACTCCCATGAGGCAGAACCTTAAGTAGTGGGATAAAGGAAGAAGCACCTTTTAAAAAGCCCCCCAGTTGGAGAATTGCTGTGTTAGGAGGTCCTCGCTCATCTGGGGCCCTTCGCACAAGGAATGTCTTTAATCTGCCCTCCTGGATCCCTCCATTGGCAGGATTCCCATGTACACCAGGGCTTTCCCTGCAGTCCTCTTATCGCCCTTTCCTCCCAGCCCAGGTGACTTTGTTTTCATCCACCTCTGTCCTTGGCACAAGCCAGGCCTGCTATGGCACCAGGACATCTTGGAAACATTGGCAGTTCATCACACTTCTTCCCTCCTTGTTAATTATAGGGTCTGTCCTTGACCTCTTCTCAGATAACATTCCCCTGTGTTTATTAATGATTTCTCACCCGACCACCAAAGGATAGATTCATCTGTCCATCCAGTAAAAGCTCGGTGGCTTCCCACTCCGTCAGGCCCTGTCCTTGGTCCTGGAAATACGGAGCGAGGAATGAATTATTCTTGGTCTCACACACACATCCTCTAGTGAGGAAGACACGCCTGCACCCACACTGTGGCCCTGGCCTGATGCTGGGACCTGGCGATCCGGAGATGGAGATCTGTTCACACTTCCTCCCCCGGCCTTCTTCCGTGGCCAGGGCTGGAATCAGACACCCTCAGGCTCACCCTTTCTTCCCACAGCTCACTCTCTGGATCAATGACAAGCTGCTGACATCCCTGGATGTCTCCTACGATGAAACACGCAACCTTCACAACAAATGGCTGAAGCACCAGGCGTTTCTGGCCGAACTGGCTTCGCACCAAGGGTGGCTTGAGAACATCGATGCCGTGAGTAGCTCGAGTCGGGGCTGGTGGGCCTGCTGCTGAAAATGCTGTGGCGGGGGCTGCCCCCGGCACGGACACTGTACCAAAACTTGCTGGGCGGTGTAGAACTTGGCAGTGAAAAAACTAAATCGTCGTTAAGACTACCAGAGCTCCTGACACTGCTAGTCTTGTTTTAAGTCTGATCAGAACTGGTACCTCTTCTGGGTCACCTGTATGCGGGGACAGTCTAGGTCACTGAGGACACCCAGATAGACCCAGTGCCAAGACAGTAGTTATTTCTGTTTGCCTGCGTTGTCCTTACCAGGGCGCCAGCACTGTCCTGTCCAGGGCCAGGGAAACACATGAGGTGACTAGAGTGGTCCAAGGAAACCATTTACATTCATTGTTTGGATGGGCAAAACCACCAGGAAGGAGTCGGTCCTTCTCCACCCTCATAGATGGGGACTGGGGACCCCTCTCTGATGGGCCTGTGCAGTCCAGGAAGAAGCAGGCCTGGGGCACGCATGAGGCCAAGCCACATAGTGGGTAAGAGTACAGCCTCTGGGACCAGACTGACCCCTTGGCCTCCCTGGGCCCCGGTTTCTTCCCGTCCAGAAATGAGGATAATAAAAGCACTCACCCAAGGGGGTCACGAGTGCTAAATACCTGAAGACAAATAAAGCACTTAAGGAGAGCATTCGGCGGTTGGGAGCCCCTCAGTAAATACTGACTGCTGTGAGTATTGTATATTCCTAGCCCAACCCTGATCACACCACACACACCCCGGAGTGCTGCATTTATACAGGTGAGATGCAGACGAGGAAGGCAGCAGCTAAGGGACCCCGAAGGTTAGCATACAACCTGGGGAACTCAGGGAGGCGTCCGTGTTGCTGGTACCTGGATGGATCCTGCATCTTTGTTTCTGTTGTACCAGCTGACTGCTTCCTGCAGCCCCCCATTCCGTGGTCTCCCTGAGTCATTTGCCTCCAATGCCGCGCTCCCTGCAGATAATTCCGGGGGTTCAGAGTCTGTTTCGGTGGAGCTGCACCCAAGTTGTGTGCTGTCTTTGCCTTGCCGACTCCCCTCAGGTAGCCCCTTCACCTGGAGCAGAGCTGCTCCAGGACCTCCGAGAGTGAGCTCTGCGCCCTCCCCACAGGAAGGGAAGCAGTTGATGCAGGAGAAGCCCTGGTTTAAGCACAAGGTGTCCGAGAGGCTGGAAGCTTTGCACCGGCTCTGGGATGAGCTGCAGGACGCCACCAAGAAGACAACCCAAGTGCTCTCGAAGGCCAGGAGCTCTGACCTGCGCTCGCAGACCGAAGCCGACCTCAACAAATGGATCAGCGCCATGGAGGACCAACTGCGATCAGATGACCTGGGCAAGGACCTGACCAGTGTCAACCGGATGTTGGCTAAATTGAAGGCATGTGAGCAGATTGTAGACTCGGAGTGTTAGACTAGCAGGGATCTTGGGGCACAAACCTGAAACCCTAAAGTAAGCACTCTTGTTCCTCTTAGGTGCACTTGCTTTATTATGCAATAACGTTTCCTGGTTCATTATCCAGAGAAAGGGTGCGTGGGAGATAGAGGATGGGCACTGAGAGGTGGAGGCATCCGGGGAGACTTCCTGGAGGAGGCTGAGGTCATACTGGGCCTTAGCGGATGGGTGGGAGGCAGGTGGATGCAGACCGGCAGGGGCTGCCCAGGCGCCGAGCCAGTACTGACGCCGTCTCCTTGTGTCTCAGCGAGTGGAGGACCAAGTGAATGTGCGAAAGGAGGAGCTGGAGGAGCTGTTTACCTCGTTGGGAGAAGACGCAGACCTGAGTGTCGAGAAGCGGTTCCTGGACCTTCTGGAACCGCTGGGGAGGAGGAAGCAGCAGTTGGAATTATCCAGAGCCAAGCTGCAGATCAGCCGGGACTTGGAGGATGAGACGGTGCGTGCACTGCAGCCTTCCTGCCCCGAGGGCGTCAGGGTAGCCAGCTGCTGTCCAGCATGGTCCTGGGCAGTAGGTGACTGGTCCCCTGCCCCGTCCCTCCCGGGCTGCTGCGATGAGAGCATTAAATGGGGAGCAAAGCCAGTGCTTTTTGAATGGCAACTCACTTGGGGGTCAGAGGGACTTTCAGCTCATCTGCGTTACTATGTTACTTTCCCACTGTGAGAGCAGGAGCAGGCTATTTGGAACCTCAGTTCAAAATACCAGAATGTCCTCATCTGAGAAATGGGGGCAGGACCCTGGGGAGGTGTTGGTGGGCAGAAACAGGGAGGCGCTGCCAGCAACCCTCTGTCTGGACCTTTGTGGGTGCTCGGGAGAGGACGGCCATGGTTGTCATCAGCTGTCCCCTGCCTCCTGGTCTCTGTAGCTCTGGGTGGAAGAGAGGCTGCCGCTGGCCCAGTCAGCTGACTACGGCACTAATCTGCAGACCGTGCAGCTATTTATGAAGAAGAACCAGGTGAGTCCTGCGTCACCTCCTCAGACCCCTGCCCTCCCTGGCCCCTGCAGGTCACCCCGCCTGACTCTGTGGAAGGCCAGTAGCAGCAGATTATTGCTCCTGTTGGTAGCTTTGGGGTCCCCAAACTGTATTTGAAGTCCCACTGCAGAAGGGTGATTGTGGAGAGGATTCTGGGAGGACCACAGAGGAGCATAGAATTGTGGAACTCCCCAGGCTTGCATGAGTACAGGGAGCAGCAGGCCCTGGCCGGAGTTTAAGGTGCTTTCGTCACCCTGGATTCAGCAGCCTCCCAAGAGGATGCCAGTCACTCCTGGTTTCTCTCCACAGCACTGCCTTGCCCCTCTCCCAGGACCGAGCTTGGCGTGTGTGGCGATCTCGGGGTACATAGACCCCTCTTCCGGGCACACGAGGGTTCCATGGGGCTCAAACATCATTAGAAAGCCACTGAACGTGGACTCTGAGCCCTGTGTTCAGCAGTCTTAGGCCAGACTGGGAGCATCCAAGGCCCTGGTCTGAATCATGGGATGAGCAGATGGCAGACACTTGCTCTGCCAGGGCTGTGGAGGGAGCCCAAACCCTCAAGGAAGCCAGCGTGTGGGGTCACTGTGGCTTCATGCCTGGCCAGGAGCTGGCCCAGGTCCTGCTCTTGGGCAGGGTCCCTCACACTGCCCGGTCAGCTGTCTGGGTCAGCAAGACACCTGGAACTTAGACCCAGAGCAGAGCAGTGTGTCCCGGGGCACTGCCTCAGAATCGCAACTCCCTGGGGAGGGAAGGGCATGGCAAAGCCCTCAGCACTCAGCACTCCCTCCCTGCAAAGTGGCTGCAGCGGACACCTGCTCACAGGGCCCTTGAGCCCAACAGCTGCAGAGCCCTGCATCAGACTCAGAGAGGTTTCTTCAAAGCTCACTTGGACGATTTGCTTCCACGTAACGCAATCTCTGACAACGG
Organism: Hystrix cristata; assembly: GCA_004026905.1. Lineage (NCBI taxonomy): Eukaryota > Metazoa > Chordata > Mammalia > Rodentia > Hystricidae > Hystrix > Hystrix cristata. The sequence goes on along the minus strand of PVJO010014781.1, from coordinate 27,767 downwards.
CCCCAGCAGCCACTTGCAGAGACCTGGACTAGAAGATGAGGAGATTCGGGTTTAGCACACGCCACAGCCTGCAGCGAAAGGAGGAAGGCTGGTGGGAGACAGTGGCGTGGGGCCTCAGCTGTCTCGATTGTAAAGTAAGCCAGCCCCGTCTTTCCAACACTAGGGACTTTGGATTCACTTGAGCCTCGATAAGTATCAGTGCTCAAAAGTTTCCAGCTCCCCTGGCTGGCAGCTGCTGTTTTGGAAAAGGGGCAAGACAAATACGGACAGGGCTCCCCCAACCAAGAAGGGAAATGTTACGTCTTGGGAGAACGCAGCTGCCCTAGTGGACTATTTTAGGCTAGCCTGCCTAGCGCGTAAATCTAGTTGGGCTTCCCCCTGAAAACCCTCCACCGCAGTGGGCTGTAATGTCAGTGCACACTCGCCTGAAGAGCTTGTTAAACACAGCTGACCAGGTTCCAGCCCAGATCTACCGCCCAGCCGGCTCTGGGGTAGAGCCTGGGGACCAGCATCTCTGACAAGGTCCCAGGACCGGGCGATACTGGTGCTGCCACCTGGGCCTCTGTTGGCTCCTGTTGCCAGTGAGAACAGATCCTGCAGGGTGCCACGGGACTTGTTCTCATGCATGGCTGCACATCAAAGTCCCCTGGCAAGCTTTTAAATCACAGGTAGTTCAGTCAGTTATGGTCCGGGGAATGGCACTCAGCCCTGCCTGTTTCGTGGTGGTTTATTCAGTGTTGAGAACCGTTGCCTTTCCTGGTCTGGCTCCCGCCTGCCTCTAACCCACATTTCTCTCTCTCTCTTTTTTTTTTTTTTCAGTTTTAATTTTTATCAGTACATATTTTGGTTACATAATGATCACATTCTTTGTGGGGAGGTGGTACAAGTACATAACACATCTTAATTCCTTTTTATCCCCTTCCCCCCACCTCCCTACTCCATCTCTTGATCCCCTTCCCATGTGAACAAAATCCGTCTCCCTACTTCCTACTCTCTCTTTTATTTTGAGTTGCTCATGTAAGAAAAGCCATGTGGTATTTAAGCTTATGTGTCTGATTTATTTCACTTAACAGGGTCTCAAGATACATCCATTTTCCTGCAGATGACTCAAGTTATCTTTCTTTACAGCAAAGTAATACTCCATTGTTTTGTAAACACCACATTTTCTGTCTCCATTCATCTGTTGATGGACATACAGGCTGCCTCCAAGATTTAGCTATAATGAATTGTGTGGCTATAAACATGGTTGTGCATGTATCACTGTAATATTGTAGGCAGCTCCTTGTAGCTCTCAGGTCCTTGTTTTGGGGCAACAAAAATTGAACCCAACAAAACGGCCAGCAGCAAGCAGGGGGGATGGCTAAATGTGTGTTTATTGGAAAGAACAAAGGAAAAGCTCCCTGCTAGTCAGAGAGGGGTTCCATTAAGGCAGATACCACAGGTTAGTGGCGGTAAACCTTTCAGAGCTTTCAGTGAGCCCTCTTACACACTTGGTGGTAGGGGCGAACGTGACAGAATACAGGGATACTCCTGGTTCCAGGTAGGCCTGTGATGCAAACCGCTTCGTTTGCATTTCACTTCCTCTAGGACTTCTCCCTTTTGTTTAGGGACCTGCTCTTTGTCCCTTGCATTCCATTGAGCCCTGATAGTTTGCTTAGGTTAATTTGGGAAGGGGGCGGTGCTGGGGATTGAACTCAGGGCTTTGCTCTTGCTAGGCAAGAGCTCTGTCACTTCAGCTAAAGCCCCAACCCTTGCTTAGGTTAATTATTTGGGTTGCTTAAGCCCCACTTTTAGTTGACTTTGGGTTAGCTATTCAGGACTTGTGCCCTACCTGCCTAACTTCCCCTGTTTCCTTGCTTCAGCGTGACATCTTTAACTCTTTGGGGAAGATACCTACGTGGAAGGGGAATGCTGGGTCCAATGGAATTTCTAGTTTTAGTTTCTTGAGAAAGCTCCATGCTGATTTCCATGGTGGTTGTGCTAGTTTGCATTACCATCAGTAAGGTAGAGGGGTCCCCCGTCCCCCCAGCCTCATCACCATTTGTTATTATTTGATTTGACTTTTTGATGATAGCCATTCTTTCTGAGGTAAGATGGAATCTCATTTTGTTTTAATTTGCATTTCTTTGATGGCCAGGGATGTTGAACATCTTTTTTATGTATTTATTGACCATTAGTACTACTACTACTTTTGAGAACTATCTGTTCATTTCAGTTGCTCATCTTTTGGTTGAATCTTTTATTTGGGGGGAATCTAATTTTTTTTGAGTTCTTTGTACGTTCTGGATATGAGTCCTCTGTCTGAGGAGTAGCTGGCAAAATGTTTTCCCTTTCTGTACATTGTCTCTTCACACTGCTGGTTGTTTCCTTTGCTGTGCAGGAGCTTTTTAATTTGCTGTGATTCTATTTGTTGATTCTTGATACTATTACTTGTGCTGTTGGGGTTCTGTTCAGAAAGTCTTTGCCTACACCTATGTCTTCAAGTGTTTTACTTATTTAATCTTAGATTGTTTCTGTTTAACATTGAAATCTTGACCCATTTTGATGTTGCGCAGTGAGATGTGTGGGTCTGTATTCAATCTTTTGCATGTGGATAACCAGTCTCCCTAGCACCATTTTTTAAAAGAGGTTGTCTTTCCCCTAGTGCTCCTCTGTTCCTCTGGCCCCTTCGTCAAAGACCAAGTAGCTGAACGTGCCTGGTGTTCCTGCAGCCTCTATTCTGTTACATTGATTTTCATATCTGTTTTTGCACCAGTACCATGCTGGTTTGTTTTTTTTTTAAATCATTGTAGCTTTGTAATATAACTTCAGATCTGGGATTGTGATGCCTCCCACTTTGCTCTTGTTACCCAGGTTTGCTTTGCTATTCTGGGTCTCTTCTGGTTCCATATGGATCAGAAACTTTTAGGATTTAAACCACATCTCTGACCACTTTCACCTTTCTTCATTAGATCTTCTCTTCCAGTCCTTCTGCCCCTTTCTCTGCTTCTGACAGCCCGAGCTCATTTCCACCCCAGGGCCTTTGCACTTGCTCTTCCTTCATGCCAGGAACACTCACCCCAGATGTTTGTGTGGTTGTCTCATTCCAATGTGGTCTTCTCAGAAAGCTTCTTCCCGAGTTCCCCAGCTGAAGTAGCCACCACCACATCTCAGCAGCCATCCTTCACCTCACTGTTGAATTTTCCTTGTAGCACCCAGGGAGGAAGGTGTAGCCTTCATTTATTTACACGCTTAGCATCTATCTCATCTACTTGACAATAAACTTTGTGAGGACAGAGGTTTTCTTCATCTCATTTCCATTTCACCCCTGGCACCTGCAACAGCATCTGGCACATAGACAAGGCCTTGATAAAGCTGTGCTGAGTAAATGAAAACAGAGATGGCCTCACAGATAAGCACCCTCCACAGGAGATTAGAAAAGGCTTCAAAAGCAAGAGAGAGAGAGAGAGAGAGAAAAAAAAAAGAGAAATGCCCCGTGAGAGCACCATGCAGAGCTCCTAAGATCTCGGGGAAAGCAAAGTGGCAACACAGCTGGCAGCTTGGGCTGTTTGAACACAATTGCAGAGACCAGGAGAAACTGGCAAATCAGGATTCCCGCACAGAGCGCAGGCACGCATTTCAGGTGGTGCCTTGCAGACGTCACAATTCACACACAGCCCAGAGCAGACGCCGGCCGTGCATCAGGCCCCTCGCAGGAAGACGTGACCCCATCACCAGAGCGGGAGGAAAAGCCCATCTCGGTGACTGGAGTCTCCACGGTTCACGAAAGATTTGGGAAATAGGGAGAAAAAGCCAAAACAGGCAGACGTCACTGTTCTTCTATCTCAAGCAAAAGCCACTGAAATGAAATACCAAATGGTCATTGCAAATGGCTTTTCTTTCCCCCGGTACATGCACCCAAGTAATTGGGCTCTGCCAACACATAGAAGGGACAGGGATGAGTCCAGGGCACACGCCATGGAGTCGGGCAGGCCCGTGTTCCAGGCCCAGCCCAGCCACTCCTCCACTGCCCTGCGCCAGCATCCACCACTGTTCTCAGGGGCCACCTGAGGGCGAAGGAAGGGTGCCCGTGGGTGCCACCGGCTCTGGCAGACTCCTCCTACATCCAGCAGGAGGAGGGGGGACGAGGGATGAGACCCGGGCGGCAGTGCAGCCTCCCCTGGTCGGAGGGCCTGCCTCTGAGCCCTCCCTTCTGGTCGCAGACGCTGCAGAACGAGGTCCGGGGCCACGCGCCACGGGTGGAGGATGTGCTACGGCGAGGGAAACAGCTGGTGGTGGCGGCAGAGACCGGCCTCCAGGACATTGAGGAGCGGCTGGGGCACCTGCAGGCCTCTTGGGACACGCTGCAGGAGGCAGCGGTTGGGCGGGGGCAGCGCCTGCGGGACGCCCATGAGGCGCAGCAGTACTACCTGGATGCGGATGAGGCGGAGGCCTGGATCAGCGAGCAGGAGCTCTACATCTTCTCCGATGAGCCCCCCAAGGTGTGCTGGGGCGCCAGGGTGGGCAGGTGGGGCAGGGCCAGGGTATGTAGTGAACCACGGGGTCTGTCTGCCGTCCCTCGGTGCCCCCCGCCGTGAGACACCCCTCTCACTGACAACACTCCTGCCATGCACACTCCGCAGCCAGGGGCCCCACTTGCACATAGACACACTCCAACCCAGGGCCACTCGCCCTCTGGCCATAGATTGGGTGCAGCCGGGTGGGGTGAGAGGAAGAAGATGTGGCTCTCAAAGCCGGAGTGAGCCAGGAAGCTTTCAGGGAGACAGAAGCTGGTGGTGGGCCCAGAAGGAAGGGCAGATAGCAGCTAAGACCTGGGGGAAGGAGAGAGGAAGGCAGGGCCTGGGCAGTGCTGGCACTTGGATACAGGAGGAGAAGCTGCACGGCTCTCCTCCCTGCCGTGGCAACTTCAGGAGCTGCCTGGTGCTTCCCAGGGCAGGGAGCATGGCCCGGCTGGGCCCCTGTGCTAACCGCGTGTCCCTCCTAGGATGAAGAAGGCGCCATCGTGATGCTGAAGCGGCACCTAAGGCTGCAGCGCACGGTGGAGGAGTACGGGAGGAACATCAAGCAGCTGGCCGGCCGAGCCCAGAGCCTGCTGGCTGCCGGCCACCCTGAGGGGTGCGTGTGCTCCAGGGGGACTTGGCAGGTTGCGGGCACTGGGCCAGGGGCCATGCTAGCCAAGCTAGCTCCAGATTGGCCCCACTCCATTTTATGCCTTGGTTTGGTGTGAGGAACCCTGAAGCGAACCACCCAAGGCCAGGTTTCCAAAAAGATCAGAGAACGGGCCAGGGATTTAGCTCAGTGGTTAGAGTGCTTGCCTCCCAAGCACAAGGCCATGAGTTCAGTCCCCAGCAACAACAACAACAAAAAGATCAGCCGAGCTACCCTCTCGGGAAACTGAGAGCTCCATGTGCTCAGAGACACTGAAGATTAGTTTTGCTTTTCTTTTTGTTGTTTAGAAGGTACTTCAGGACCTTACAGGGTCTCAGCAAAACCCTTAGGCAGGAGTAAAGGTAGAAAAGTGCTACCATCTGAACTGATGAGTCACCCAGATTCTGCATTAGCGGGAGCCCACAGGCCAGACTCTTCGGGCTGCCTGCAGGGCACCCATTGCCACAGGTCTTCAGCAGCCACCCCAGCATATCTCCCAGGGAGCCCCAAAGACTGAGCCGTCTGTCCCTCCCTGAAGATCTAAGCAGGGCCACAGCTGGGGTCTGGCTCAGGGTGCTGGGAAGCTCACCTTGCATGCATGCGACTGTGAGCAAAGGGCCCCGCTGAAGGCCCCACACAGGGACAGAACTCCGGACACAGTCCCACTGTGCCTAGAGGCAGCATGGCCTGAGGGTTCATTCTTTTACTTCCCATCTCTGCCCTGGGAAAAGTCACTGGCTTCAGGGGCCGGGGGATTAACTCACGCCTTGGAGCTGCCTGCTGTGGGTTTTCCATCGCTGTCTCTAAGGGCTTTCTTGGTTTGAATTGCAGGGAACAGATTATCAGGCATCAGGGGCAAGTGGACAAGCAGTACGCGGGGCTGAAGGACATGGCTGAAGAACGCAGGCGGAAGCTGGAGAACATGTACCACCTGTTCCAGTTGAAGAGGGAGGCTGATGACCTAGAGCAGTGGATCATAGAAAAAGAGAAGGTGGCCTCTGACCAGGAGATGGGGCAAGACTTTGACCACGTGACTGTGAGTAGCTACAAGCCCCCACGTTCTTCGCCTCCACTAACACAGCAGACACAGCCAGCCACCCCTCCTGGCCCATGTGCCACCCCTGCACGGTCAGATGCAGTCAGGCTGGGCCAGTGTGGCCAGCAGGCTCAGTCTGCCTGGGGAAGGTGTGCAGTCCAGGCCGGGTAGTCGTTGTGGTCACAAAGCTTAGCACATAATGACGCCCATCTGCTCCCGAGCTCCACTGACCCGATTTCTGCCTGCCCCATGTCCAGATGCTCAGAGACAAGTTCCGAGATTTTGCCCGGGAGACCGGGGCCATCGGGCAGGAGCGGGTGGACAACGTGAATGCCATCATTGAGCGACTCATTGATGCCGGCCACAGCGAAGCGGCCACTATCGCTGAGTGGAAGGATGGGCTGAACGACATGTGGGCAGATCTGCTGGAGCTCATTGACACTCGCATGCAGCTGCTGGCGGCCTCCTATGACCTGCACCGCTACTTCTACACGGGTGCCGAGATCCTGGGCCTCATTGACGAGAAGCACCGGGAGCTGCCTGAGGACGTGGGGCTAGACGCCAGCACGGCCGAGTCCTTCCACCGCGTGCACACCGCCTTCGAGCGGGAGCTCCACCTGCTGGGCGTGCAGGTGCCCTCGAGCGTCATTACCCCTTCCCCACACCCCAGGGTGTCAGGGCCCCACGGGGGTCCTAGAGGGAAAACTCTAGAATGTCCACCAGGAGGTTTCTCTTCAGAGAACGGACAGCTCAGGGCAGGGAGCAGGGACTATGAACACTCTAGCTTCAGAAGTAACTCCTTAAACCGACTCTTCACAGGTAGTTTCCGGTCCAGTTTCTCTGCTTGCTCAGTATCTTAGCTAGTACATAGCATTTTTCTAGCCCCAAATACTGTTCTAAGCCACGTACACAGTCCTCAGATCCTCCCAGCCGTCCTCTCAGTGGGTGCTAACGTTGTCTGCGTTTAGTAGCTGTGCGGTGAAGCCAGGGCTCAGACCCCAGTGGTCTGACTGTAGCTCTCACATGCTTAGTGGGCTCCCCAAGGTCTGCCGCCTAGAACCCCCTCCCGATCTCTGGGTCGCTTGGGCTTCCCAGTGTTCAGTGTTTATAGAAAGGGCAAGGGCGAGAGGCCCCAGCCGCTGGGGGACCCCAGGCTTCCGTTGCAGCAGAGAGAAATGAGCTATCTGTGCAGTCCCAGGTCCGTGCAGCAGGGTCTGGGGATGGAACATCAAGGCCGGTGGGCCCTGGTTCTCCTGGAAGGGGACTTTGTAGGGACTTAGCCACCTAGAAGCGGAAGGTGCAGCCTGGTACACGGCTGTTGTGCTTGGAGCTGCCAGAGCCCTCGAGATAGGTGTGACCCAACTGAGGTCCCAGGAGAGCTGAGGCTTCACCTGGGGGTTTGGCCCAGCCCCTTCCCTGGAGAGGCAGCACGCACAGTCGGAAAAACAGGGGCCCCTTGGCTAGTGTGAGGGACCTGGGCCCAGCTACTCGACCTCTTTGTGCTTTACGCCCCTCATCTAAAGACAGGAATGGTAATAGTACCTCTTTCATGGGCTGCTGTAAAGATGAAGAGAATTAATAGATGGGAACCGTGTAGAATGATGCCTGGCCCATAGTTATGCTCATATTGTTACTTCTGAGGAGATCTGCGGGTGCAGAGCCTCTCTCGCTTTAGACTTCCACCAAAGGCCAGGGTGCCTGGGACAGGCAGAGCTGCCAGAGCAAAGACCTCCAGGAGACTCCCTGCGGGCTGGAGGCTGAGACCCTCCCTTCCACTCCAGGCCCTCGAGCCTTGTCTGGAGAGCAACATCTGGTTTTGTCTGACTACAGGTACAGCAGTTCCAAGACGTGGCCACACGCTTACAGACGGCATACGCCGGGGAGAAGGCAGATGCCATCCAGAATAAAGAACAAGAGGTGTCTGCTGCCTGGCAGGCACTACTCGATGCCTGCGCTGGACGCCGGACCCAGCTAGTGGACACGGCGGACAAATTCCGCTTCTTCAGCATGGTCCGGGACCTTCTGTCCTGGATGGAGAGCATCATCCGGCAGATTGAGACCCAGGAGAAGCCCAGGTAAGGGAGCGTCCTCGGGGCAGCCTGCTCCGTGTCCCATGAGGCTGGCAGACCAGGGGCTGCACCAGGCTCCTCCCCAGGGGGACAGTCCGGGACTATTGTGTGCATGGGAACCCCTGAGGGGTGCCCAAGGAGGCCTCAGCGACTGGGAAGACCAACTATTTCAGAGTAAGAGGAGAAATCTGTCACCACATTCTCCCCCGGGGGTAATGACGGCTGTCAGTGAAATAAGTGACTCGCACATCCAAAGCTGGGCAGGTCCGAGGCTGTTCATTCTTCCCCAGCGCTGGAAGATGGGGGAGGGGATTGAAACTCAGGACTGAGCTGATAGTTGGTGAAAGACAAGGCCAGGCACATGGCAGCGAAAGCCACATAGGACTCAGCTCTCAACCCAGTTTGTCAGTTCAGCAATTACTGGGGACCTATCTGTGTTCCTCTGCCCCTCAGGTGCCTTTTCATAAGTTGTATTTTTATCTTTAACATCTTTATTGAGATATAAGTCACATATTACACTTCACCTATTTAAAGTAGATCATTTGGTGATTTTATATATTCCCATTTATACAACTATCACCACAATCTGAGTTTAGATTTTCCTCACTCCTCCCTCAAATTCCACCTCCACTAGAGTTGCTCACTGTGCCCTTTGCCCCTGGCAGCTTCTGCTCTACTTTTTGTCTCTCTAGATGGCCTATGCTGGACTTTTCATACAAATGGAATCGTGTAATATATTGTCTTATGTAAATGGCTTCTTTCATTTAGCCTGATTTTAAGATTTGCCCATGTCGTATTATAAATCAGTACTTCATTCCTTTGTGTGGCTGAAAAATATTCCCAGGCATATTAGTCAGCTTTGTCACAGGTACAAAGTAGAAAGCGCCACAATTTAAAGGGGAAGTTTAATATGGCTCATGGCTTCAAGGATTTCAATCCATGGTTGGTTAGCCCCCCGAGGCAGGAACATCATGGCGGAAGGGCATGGCAGAACAAAGCCCACACAGTGGCCAGGAAGCAGAGAGAGGGGCCAGGGACCAGATCTAGAGCCCAAGGTCACACCTCTGTGGTACATCCAGAAGTGTGCTGGTGCTAACCCCCTAGGGGGCTTCCAAGTCAAATAGACTGTCAGTTTAACCATCACCCCTTTTTTTCCTGGCATCCCTGTGTCCTGCCCACATCTTGGCCAGGGACCAGTGGGAGACACAAAGGTGTCAGTGGTCCTGCTGGGGCTGGGCAGGCAGGCAACTCCCCAGTTAGCTAGAGAGAGGAGAGAGTAGAGCCAGACTCGTAGGGACGAGGGGAAGTCGGCCTTCCCTGCCACAGTGACTCGCAAAGAGTTCTCTCCCCGCTTGTCCTCCTGCCCCAGGGATGTTTCCTCTGTGGAACTGCTCTTGAAGTATCACCAGGGCATCAAGGCAGAGATCAACACCCGGGCCAAAAACTTCAGCACCTGCCTAGAGCTCGGGGAGTCCCTGCTGCAACGGCAGCACCAGGCCTCCGATGAGGTGAGCCCTGCCTGTCCTCGTCCCCAGTCTCTCCCTCCCGCTGGCCCGGCAGCTTCTGAGGAGCTCGTGTTTCACCCATGGAGCATCGGGGCTGCCCACAGGCCCAGAATCAGAGCTGCACCAAGCCCATCCCCACCTCACTAGCGGGCAGACCCGTACCTACCTCCAGCACCCACATGTATGCTCGCTTTTAGAGCTGGTGACCCCTCTCACGGGTGAGGCGCAAATAGGCACCTCAGAGAGGTCAAGTGACTCGCCCGAGGCTGCACAGCTGCAAAGCAGCAGGGTCCAGACTTGAAGGCAGGCCTGCGTGACCAAGCCTGGCCTCTTTGCAGCTGTCTGTGTGATGTCTCGGACAGGGCGAGGGCTTCCCCAAGCCTGAGTGCTCCCCTCCCTCCCCTGCAGATCCGGGAGAAACTGCAGCAGATGATGGCCAAGCGGCTGGAGATGGACAGGAAGTGGGAGGACCGGGAGGACCGCCTCCGCATGTGTGAGTGCATCTCGGGGGCGGGGAGCCTGGGGGGAGAGGGGAAGAAGGGGTGCTGCCTGGAGAAGCCCCGGGGTGCTGGGGGCACCGCAGAAGCCCCAGCAGACATGCTCCGGAAGCTCCCCTCAGCACCCCCGCTCGCCCCACCTGCGCCCTGCTGGGCCCTTCAAGCTGTGGTGGGGGAGGGGTCAGGTGAGGCTGTAGCGCACCCTGGACACCGGCTCTGGAGTGTGGCGCACGCTCTGTCCTGCAGCGCCTAGAGGCCCAGGGGAGGGGAGAACAATCTTGCTTTTCTCTCTCTCAGCCAGGTAGAGTGCCACATGCCAGTAATCCCAGCACTCTGGGAAACTGAGGCAAGGGACTCTCAAATTCAAGCCCAGCCTGGGCAACTTACTGAGTTAGCGAGACCTTCTCTCAAAATCAAAAATAAAAAAAAAAAACTCTAGGGAGCTTGCTTGGCACGAAGCCCCCTGGGCTCAATCCCTAGTACCGACTTAAAAAAAAAAAAACTGGCCTAGACTGGTCCCCATGGCCACTTATCTGGACTGTGTGACCCTGGGACGCAGGCAAGGGCCAGGCAGAGAACCTGGGGCTCCTCTAAGAGAGGCACCTAAACTGCATTTTGTTTTTGAAATGGTTTGACGAATGTTTTAGAAGTAGAGCACTGATGGAGATGGGGTCAGACCGCGGGGTGGTGCGGAGTGGCCGCCGGCCCCACCTGTGTCTGCGGTGCTGCCCCGGCTCCCCTGGAGCCTCGATCACTAACAGGCCCCACCTCATGGGTGGCTCTATGCGCTCTGTGGCTTGTTCCTGTGGCAGTGCTGGAGGTGTGCCAGTTCTCCAGGGACGCTTCTGTGGCCGAAGCGTGGCTGATCGCCCAGGAGCCCTACCTGGCCAGCCGGGACTACGGGCACACGGTGGACAGCGTGGAGAAGCTGATCAGGAGGCACGAGGCTTTCGAGAAGTCCACAGCCACCTGGGCGGAGCGTTTCGCTGCCCTGGAGAAACCGACCACGGTGAGTGGGGTGGCAGGCACCTGGGGTGCCAGGTGGAGAACTCTTGGCCATTGTCCAGTCCCCAGACTGGGGTAGGAGTGTGGAGAAAGTACTGACCTTTGATTGGCAAGGACAACGGGGGCTGGCGGGACAAACCACAGCATGTGCTGGGAGAGGTCATCTGAGGGCACAGCTCCCTGCTGTGGCTGCCCTGACCCCTGGGCCTTTTCCTCCACCAGCTGGAGCTCAAAGAACAACGCCAGTCTCCAGAGAGACCCATGGAGGAGCCGGGGTGAGTGGCTGCTTATGGTAGCGGCACGGAGCTCACTGTGCAGGGGGCTGGGTGGGGAGGAGGACGTGGCTTTGATCTGAATAAGACAAATTTGACATCTCACTTCTGGGGCCCTTTTCAGGGCAACCAGAGTGCGCAGAGGTTGAAGCCAGAGCATCATGTCGTCACACTCATGGTGGCCGGCAGTGGCTGCCATGAACCCTGATTCCTTGTAGCAGCTCTGATTCTCTCCCCGGGCCATCTCACATGGAGGTGTCCATTCCTGGGGCACCCTCCCTCACTCTTCTTGCTGAGCGCCTCTGGCCAGCCGGGCTGGCAGGCTGATGTGTTCTGAGCGCTGCCCATGGGTGCAGAGCTGCGGAAGCCAGGTCTTGGGGGGAGGCACCCATCACTAAAGAGAGGCTGTGTCTTCCTCAGGCCTCAAGAGGAGGAAGGCGAGACAGCAGGGGAGGCTCCCCCAGCCCACCACGCGGCCACCACCGAGAGAACGTCCCCGGTCAGTTTCCTGACGGGTTGGTCTGGTTCCATGGAGTCGTTGCTGCCAGAGCCCTCTCATCCCTACTAGACTCAGCCGGGGCAGAAGGCAAGGACAGGGCCCTGAGCTGCCCGAGTACCTCCAGGAGCCACCTTCAAATCAGTCTTTTTTACTTAGGTCTTTTTAATTCTTAGAGTAATTCCCCTCCTCTTTTCCACTCCAAAGAAACTAATATGCCAGCCCACTGACATGAGTCCACTAGTTTGGTTTTATCTAGTCTAATAAATTTTATTTTATAAACACATCACCATCTATATCAGGGAGGTTCTTCATACAGACAAGCTCATTTTTTTACACTATCCTGTTTGCCATCTAACTCCATCCTCAACACAGCACCCCCTTCTATACGTGCACATACACACTTACACATCAGCCAATAACCACCCATCCCGCCTGCCTCACTCCAGACATTTTGGGCAGTGAAGTGGGCACCCCCCCCCTTCTGGCACTTTCTAGCAGAGTCTCCCTCTTATGCAGAGCGCTCTCCTCCTTTCTGCTGCCCCAGCTGTGGGTCAGTTTGGATATGGAGCTGGTTCTACTGCCAGAACACACTCAGAGTCCTGCAGGAGCAAGGGAAAACCCTGGGACTTTCTGTAATAGGGCAGCCCCCAACTTGTAGAAAAGGAGGGTGAGGCAGAGGCCTGGAGGAGGGGCCTGGGGAGACCAGCTGGGGCGCACAGCTTCAAGGCCTTGCCTGGAGCTCCCTTAGGCCCGTAAAAGACTATCAGGTCCTGGGGGCTGCAGCCCAGGATAGGGCAGCGTGCTGGGGAGTGACTGAAAGAGCCAGCATGCAGCCTGCATGGCTTCCCCACTGCCTGGACCTCTGTGCATGTGGCCCTGGGGGTCAGGGGAGCAACATATCATTCACATACCCATCTCCTCAGGCACCCAGGTAGGTGTGCCTGCCATCTAATGGGGGATTTAGAAAGATCATTGTTTTCAGTGGAAATTTCTGGTACGTAAACCATCCCAGAAAATGCACATACATCAAGCCCTGCCTCAGAGAGTCACACACACCACTCCCCCGGCCACCCAAGCTGCACCAGCCAATCATGCCCAGCAGAGGGCACAGGCGGGCCTCTCCCAGGAGTTCCCTCCTAAGTGCCCATCGTCCCTGTCTGTCCATGGCGGACAGTGTTCCAGCTCCTCTCTCCCTGCACCAGCCCCAGCCAGAGGGGGAGAAGTCTGGGCTGACAAGGACTGCGGGCACAGGCCGGGGCTGTCCCCGCCTCCTGACCCTCCCTGCGCTTCTGCCCTGGATCCCTGTGTGTCTGCATGCCATGGTGTCCCTGGTGTGCGGGCTCCTTTGCAGCCGCCTGAGCGACTTACCGTGTATTGTGTCCGTTTGTGCAAGTGTAATTACATGTGCATCAGAGCCGCTAAACGTCACAGGGTGGAGGGGAATAAAGCTGCTTGGACCTGAGTGGCTCTGGGGAGGAGGAGGAGTGAGCCCACATCCAAGACCTTCCCAGAGAGCCAGCCACTCTGCCAGATGGGAAAACTGGCCCGTGCCCCACACCAGAAAGAAACCAGATGGCGCCTCAGTGAACACCAGGCCCCGGGCCTCCCGGACACAGATTTCCCCCGCTGCTCCTTTCTGAGCCTCCGAGTTTTCATGAGGGTCCGTGAAACACAGAGGGAGGACCTAACACCCAGGAAGCTGTTCGGGCTGGGAAAGCCCAACTCACTGGGGAAGCCGCCTCCCCCCAGCCTGCCCCAACTGCCCCCTTACCGGACCTGGCCCGTCCCAGCAGGCTCGCCCAGCTGCCGTGCCTCCTCTCTGGGACAGGCCTGGGCTGCGGTGTCTCTGCTGCTGTCCTGTGTGTGCGGCTGGTGTCGGTGTCCTGTAGGGTAGATATGCGCCATGTCGCTTCATGTAAAGCCCCTGATGATGCATGTCGCTTCCTGCTCGGAGGACGGACGGGAGTGGCCCACGCGCCCTTGCCCCACCTGGACAGCCTCATACCACAGGGCGGCCACCCCCGTCCTCCCCTCCCTGTGTGTGCACATGTGTGCACGCAGCGACTGAGCTGCCGTGCCATCTTCGTGTGATGCTGCTGCCCTCCCTCACCTCCAGCCTCTCCACATCAGAGCGAGCCTGGTAAAAGCCAGTCCCCTCCCTCAGGTAAGTGCATGGGAGACCGCCCAGGAGATGTGTCACCGGGCAGGTGGGTTCTGGTCCTTTGCTCTGTTGGGAACCTCTGAAGGGTTGTAGATAATTCCAAGTCTCACCCCTGTATGTCAGCGAAGTAGCAGTTCAAGGCAGAGGGCCCAGGAGGTGGCTTCCCACTGCCCTCTGGCCATCTCCATAGCTCTAAGGTACCTGGATGATTTGCCAGGAGCCAGCCAGTTGGTGGGAGGCTGGGATGGGGAAGAGGCGGCGCCACATTGGATCTCTGCTGCTACTACCAGTAGGGCCCAGAAAGGTGGCTTCCTCTCTCTACCTGGGGCAGCAGCAGCCAGGCAGACCTGCCCAGAACCTAGTGCATGAAGACATTCTGCCCAGGGGTGTCCTGGCCCTGGCACCCTCACCTAACGCACCTCCCCTTTCCCTGACTGACTGGCCCTGGGAAGGCCTTAGGGGTCCTGCCAAGTGTCCCAGCTCTGGCTGTCTCAGACCCTCCCCCCATATGGCATCTGTGCTGAGGGGCTTTCTCTGGGAGGGGAAGTGGGTTTCCACGGCTCTAGAGAGGACCCCCCCCCTCAGGCCGCAGCCTGTCCTACACACATCTACATGCAGTGCCTGTTTCCAGTTTTGGGGTAGGAAGTGGCGCCTGCTCTAGGAACTTGCCCTGCAGGGCTGCTGTGATGACATGAGTGACGTCCCTCAAAGGGGTCGGTGCCCCCCCCGGGGGGGGTGATGACCGAGTTGCCCTCACTGATTGAGACAAACACACCCTGTGAGCCTCCGAGCCCCAGCCAAGATCCAGGCTGCTCCTCCTGGGATTCAAGGCCACCCGAGTGCCACTCATGTCAGCCCTCAGCAGGCAGTCAAGAAAGCTGTTGCTAAGGCAGGTCCCAGACACCCGAGTAGCCGGCTTCCCTGGAGAGGTCTGGTGAGGCTGCACATGGGGGTCAGGACTCCTGGGCCCTGCCTCTCCTCGCCATGGTCTGAGGGGTTTGTGTGGCTTCGAGGAAGTAACCAGCACTTGTAAATGGGGTCCCAGAAGCTGTGTGGGTGTGGACCTTACAGTGTGGGCCCCTTGCAGCCAGAGGTGTGGCTGGCCCAAGCTGCCTCAGCCCCCTAAGCACCCCACCCCCACAGCAGCCAGCGCTGGGCCCGACATCCTCAGTGGGAAGCACTGTGGGTGTGGAAACAGCAGCTGTTTCTCTTTGCCTGAACAAGCTTCCCAGTCCTCTCCCTCCCCCGTAGGAGCAGCTTTGTCAGACATTTTGCAGCGAATGCAGATTCTGTTTGTTCTTAATGGGCAGGCCCAGCCTGGAGAGGACGTCAGCGTCCCCCATGAGGGCGTGTACCTGTCTCCTCGGGATGCCTCAGTCAGCATGGCAGGGGTGTGGCAGGCTGCAGTCTGGCACCTCGCCTGGCTCCCTGGAGAAACCTGCTCGAGGCTCTTTCTGGCTGCTTGCCTGCTGCTGGGTGTGCCCTGCTCGCTCTGCGATGCTCAGATGTAGTCTTCCCAAGTTTGTTCTTTCAAGCTGTGTTTTAGAGCAACCCAGATACTGATGTGGACTCTGGATGAGACTGAGGAAACACTGGAGGCTTCTCAGAAATGGGTCTGCAGTGAGAGATCCACCACCGGGTAGCTGATCTGCATGCAGGGCTTGCTGTCTTCTCTTTCTGGCCTTTCTAATGCTGAGTGGCGGCTCCAGGTCGCCAAGACCTTGAGCAGCCACCAGCTCCTCCAGGACAGGGACCCAAGGGGACCACACACAAGGGGCGTGGTGGACACAGCTCTGGAAGGAACCTCCTGCCTGCCCCTCTCACCCCCGGGGGAAGAGGGCCAGGCCTCCTCCCTCCCAGCCTGGAGGAGCCTAAAAACGCTGTCCCTTCACCCGCACGCGCTTTACCTGCGGTTGTGCTCTGCATCCCTCCTGCCCTCCTGCCCAAGCCCCCCCCAGCTGCTATCCTGGATTGATAGCTGAGCCTTGGGGTGCAGTGCAGGGGGCTGTCACTGTCCCCGCAGCCTCCACACCTCCCTTCTGGGCTCTTTGCTCCTGCCCAGCACAGGTTCTGTCCTCTCGTGCGGGGCATTCATCTCACCACTTCATCTCATCTCTTTGGCAGCTTTCACCTCAGCAAACCACCCTTCCCTTGCACACAGCTTCTCTGAACAGCCTTCCTCACCCCGAGCAGAGACACCAAAGAGCATTGGTGCTGGGGAGGGGACATTTTCTCGCCAGCCAGAGCAGCCAGCTGTGCCTGCCCCACCAGCTCCGCAGCCCTGATGTGATCATGATGCTTGAAGGGATCAGCCACGTGTCTTACATAAGCTGGGCACAGCTCGTTTAGACTGTGAGCCATCAGATAGGTGCTTTCCTCTGGAGTGGCGGTACTGGCCTCCCCCTCGCCTGGCAAGACTTAGTAGGAAAAGCACCAAGTTTGGGACCACACAGACCTCATCCCCCACCCTCCTCCACTGGATGCGTGGCTGTGAGCAAGTGACACGCTTCCGCACCTCTTCATCTGTAGAATGGGCTGCATCTGTACCTGCCTTGTGGGGAGGCTTGTGAGGATGCGAAGGGAAGGGAGAATGTAGGTCATACATCTGGCTCTTAGAGGTGACGTTTAAGTACCTTCTTTTGCTGTCCACCCCCGACCCCCTCCCCGGCCAAAAGAAACATCCTCCACCAGGCACAGCCAAACTACAGCCCACAGGTTGGACACACCAGAGCTTGCCTAGGCTGTCTTGAATGAAGAGGAATTTTCTTGGGCCACATACAAAACATATTGTATATAGAGATATAGGTAGATACACCAAAACTTCCATTCCAAAACATTTTTAAGAGGAGGGCCGGCAGCCCCCCTGTGGGCTGTGGTTGGATGCACCTGTCTGCATGGACTCTGACACTGGCCGTGTCCCTCCCAGGCCAGCCTGCCTGGACTGCCCGGTCCTAGAGACCCCTCTAGGCACACACCAGTCTTGCGTCACACAACTCATCGCGTGGCTGAGATCAGGCAGCCTGTTTGTGAGGTGCAACCTAGTTCTCACCAGCATTATCTGTAGAGAGAAGACCCTGGTCCTCATGTTGTTTCGCTGGTGAATGTGTCCGAGTTCTCCAGGTATCCCCAGTTACTCCGAGTATCCTGAGTTATTTTGGCTGTCACCTATGTGCAGGCCCCTGTACCACCTGCTGGCTGATCCCGGAAATGCAACTCCCTGTCCCGAGAATTCGCACATCCTGCCCTGGATGGGTGAGCCGGTCTCAGCCTGGCCATGTGCCCGCAGCTTCTCACGGCTGCTTACAGTCCCCACTCCTTGCCACCCCAGCCCAGCGCTCAGGACTTCCTCCAAGCAGCTGGACCCTCCTCCTGAAGGGTGACGTCCTGTGCTGGGCACCCCTCAGTGGTGCACATGGAGGGCTGCGTGGGCAGCTGGTTCTTCCTTAGAGGACATCAAAGGGCTCCAGTCTGTCCTCTGCCCGGTGCCTAGAGGCAGAACTGACCTGTCCCTGCGGCCACACGCATAGCCAGCGTCCCCCAGCTCCTGGTGCTCTCTCCACAGATTCCTCTGCCCGAGGGGCCGAGCAGCTCTCTGCCTCGGTCCATCGCACACTTGCAGCGTTGGCAGGAGCACTGTCACCTCTTCCCTCTCCTCCCCAGTTTATTGACTCCGGGGGGCTGGGCAGGGCTGGCTCTTCTGCCCACACCCTCTGCCCATCCGACCCTGGGTCCCCCTGTCGGGCCGGGGTCATCGCCCAGCTGGTAAAGAGGCAGGAAGCAGTTCGTCAACACCTTGGCTTCACACTGGCTCTCTGCCCAGCCACTTGGCCCCCTCCATGCCTGACCACCCAGCATGCCCAGCAGCAGCCAGCAGCCCTGCGCCGCATCCCTTCACACGGGAAAGGCTTTGTCTGGACAGGGAGGCAGAACTAACCTGCTCTGAGGTCATGGCAGTCCCTGGGAGACAGGAGAGGTGGAATCAGTGACCCCGGGGCCAGAATTCTGAATTCTCTTCTTGCATTAGCTCTGTCTTGCCCTCCCATCCTGGGCCATCCCCAGCGGGCCCTGCTTCCCTAATAAGGACCCCGCTGCTGATTCTACCAACACCACACTCCGGAAGGCACGGCTACACGTAGGAGGCCCCAGAGAGTTCCTTATCACATATGAATTACAAAATAAAGGTCTCTGCACCACACGCACAATTTACCACAGGGAGCAAGAAGCTCCCTCCACCTGCCCTCCATGGTCTTATAACTTTTCCTCCGCAATCAGAACCCTAAAATTGATTTTTTAAAAACTGGTTTGCTTCAGAAAAAGATTCGGCAGGGTTGGGAATTTAGCTCAGTGGTAGAGTGCTTGCCTAGCACAAGGCCCTGAGTTTGATCCCCAGCACTCCAGCTGGGTATATGTCCAGGTATAGTCTTCCTCAAAGTCCGGGTGCAGGGCAGTTAGGACAGGGTCTTTCTATCTCAAATTCCTGCCCTTCCTGCCTCAGCCTCCTGCATGCACCACCACGCCTGGCTTCAAAGTCTTCTCTTTATCAAGTCACGAGCTCTTTGGGAAAGTCCAGCACCCCGTTGCCCTCCACCCTATGTAGTGTCTTCCGCCTCGCCTCCTTGGGTGCCATCCCCTAAACTCCCCTGCGAGCTCCGCGGGGCCCCAGGCTGCCGCTGTGAGGCCCTGCAGGGCTCCCCTGTTTGGCCACCCATGTCTGTGTGGCACCTCCCGAGAGAGAGCAAGGCCACCTGCCGTTTCTCGGCCACGAGCACCCTGTCCGCCAGGTAGAGGGCTTTGCAGACATCACACCGTCACCACTCGGCAAAGCCCCAGGGAGGGAGGGTCACAACACAGCAGCTGCAGACACTGTGTCACTTCGAAGTGCTCCCGGCCACCAGTAAGGGAGGTGCTGGCAGCACCAGGAAGGTTTAGTGACTTGCTGGATTCTGTCCTCTCCCCCCGAAGCCCATCTGGGGGCTTCACTCTGTGCATGCTGCCCGGTCGCCTAAGAGACAAACACTGCAAGACGCGTAGAGATGAGCGTGGCCCAGCCACACACTCGAGTGTTCTGAAGAACGATGAGCTGAGCATCCTGAAGAGGGGATTAAAAGCTCGGGCCTGTCCGGTTCTGGAGCGCATGCTCCTAATTTCCTCCTATACTTTTTGTTTTGTTTTGTTTTTTGAGACAGGTTCTCACTATATAGTCCAGGATGGCCTTGAACTCACTACAATGTAGCCCCAGCTGGCACACCCGGCTCCTTTACCTGTTACATGTATGATCGTGGGGAATCACTTACTCTCCTTGAGCAATGGTTTTCTTATTACACAGAAAATATCAGAGGGCTGGGGATTTAGCTCAGTGGTTAGAGTGCTTGCCTAGCAAGTGCAAAGCCCCGAGTTCAATCCCTGGCACCAAAAAAAAAAAAAAAAAAAGCAAACAGCAACAAGGGCTGGGGATTTAGCTCAGTGGTTAGAGTATTTGCCTCGCAAGCACAAGGCCCTGAGTTCGAGTCCCAGCACACACACACACAAAAAGAAAACATCAGAATAGGTCAGTGGTTTCCAAACTTTTCCAGCCACATTACCCTTTCTTTACATGAAATCTTCCCAGGACCCCCCCACTGACAACCTGTTGCCAAGCAGCCCTAGTTTGATGAGGCGCACACCTGACCAGCCTTACCTTTCTGCCCAGCACTGCCTTCAGACTTCTCTGTGGAGCCCCCTTCATATTCCTCAATGCCACTTCAGGCAGAGCTAGTTCACTTCCTCTGTTAACGGTTACCCAGCTGGGTATGCCAGGTATGCACCTGTAATGCCAGCTACCTGAGAGGCTGAGGCAGGAGGCTCAAGGCTGATCCTCCTGATTAGGAGTTTGAAGCCAGTGTGGGCAGCTCAGTGAGACCCCTGAAAGAAACAGTTTACGCAGTTTTTTCAGTCTGACCTCCCAGGCCTGCCTGCATTCTCCCTTCCTCTCCTGCGGGTTTGGCCCGTGGTCCAGAGGACGCACTGTGAAGGGATCCGAGCCGGCTCTTTCCTGTACTTCCCTCTCCTCTCCAGCCCTCTCCTAGGCCTCCACACAGTTGCTGGGGTAGGGAGGAGGGAGCAGAGAAAGGAGCAGAGGCCCTTGACTCCTTGGGGTGGCTCTGGTCCTGCTGGGCCATCCACGCCTGTGCCCCTTCAGGCATCGGACAAGGCTGCTTGGGTGCCTTCCTGCCTGGTGCTCAGTCAGGTGCTGAGGACAGTGTGGCCAGATGGCCCAAGTGAGGCAGCCTGCTTTGGTGCTCATGGGACCCAGGACACCCGCCCTGCCCAGCAGTTGCTGGCTGCCCCCTGCCACCCCCATCTATCCTGTTGTCCGTCTTCTGCCGCACCAGGCACAAGCACAGACCAGTGAGGCCTCTACGTAAGGAGATGCCCAGCCTGGGACCAGGCAGTCTCGCCCCCTCTGCTGGGTCCCTGTGCGTATTCGAGCAGCTCTTCTGGAGGCCTGGGCAGGGACAGGGACCGCGTGAGCCTCCGCAGGGAGGTAAAATGCATGGTGCTTCCCCAAGGCGGTGACTGCTGGTGCCAGCGATTCTTGATCCCTACTGCATGTAGAGTCATGAAATCCTCACCAAGAAATAGCAGCATGCTGACCCTCCAGGCCAACAGCTTTAGGGAGGGGCCTGAAAATAATTTCATAAAGCTCTTGAGATCGCCAAAGGCAGCCAGGGCTAGGAGCCACTTCCCTGTCCCCATAATAAATCCCATCCAAGGCCAGAAGAGGGGCCTGTTAGACCTGATGAGGGCCCACAAGGGGCTGGGGTCTCCCGTTACAGAGTGGGGGAAAGCTTTAGGGTTTTGGTCACAATCTGAAGGTACCAGAAGAGTTCCCATTCAACACCCTAATACGAGTGCTTTGCAAACTTGTCGTAGCCGCAGACCCCTCCTTCAAAGGAAACCTTGGCAGCGCCCCGTGAGTCACGCAGTTGGGAATCTGGGAAAGCACAGGTGGGCCTGGAGCCGGGCACTGGGCCAGACCTTTGCCAGCAGTCTTGGAACCTGCCCTGGATACAGCGATCCCTCAGGTCCCTCTGTGAACCCTGTTGCTATGTTAGATTGGAGAGATGGAGGGATGAGATGGAAATGGAGATGGAGCCGGAGGCAGGGACAGAGGCCAGGGCAGGCCCGGCGGTCAAGGTGAAGGAAGCAGGCTCAGGCGGGGGCCCCGCCAAGAAAGGCCAGCCCGAGGCCTGAGCCCCCGGAAATGTGTGCTCCTCCCCTGTGCCCCGACCAGGGGGAAGAAGAGCAGTCGTGGCCCCAGGACCTGCAGCCCCCACCCCCGCCCGGGCAGCATGAGGACAGGCATCAGGACAAGTCCAGCGGGGACGATGGGCCTTCCACAGAGCCCCTCTTTAAGGTCCTGGACACACCTCTGAGTGAGGGCGATGAACCCACGACGCTGCCGGCGCAGCTGGACCATGGGCACAGTGTGCAGATGGAGGGCTACCTGGGCCGCAAGCACGACCTGGAGGGGCCCAACAAGAAGGCATCCAACAGGTGTGTGGGGAGGGCGGCCGCACCAGCAAATCCTTGGTGACGTGGGAGAGTGCTGGGGCACCCCTGGGCCAGCCTGGGGACCACATAGCCTGACAGGAAAAGCCGCCTCACTTCTGTTACGTGGCTGTACACATTACACAACCCCCCCCACCCCATTTCCCATTTGTGTGACGAGGACAATGACAACGGCAGGCCCTTGGTACAGGCTCTGTGCCCACCACTGAATAGGCCCTTGGTGGCCGCCGGCCGCCGATGGCCCCATTATGCCAGGGCTTGACTGAGCCCCACTTACACTGATCTGGGCCTCAGTTTCCTCTGCTGTAAAATGGGAGAAGATTGGGGTGGGGCAATGACCTAGATGCCTTTGAGATGAGCTTTGATTTGTGCAAATCTGTTTCTTTACAAAGTACTGAGACAGTAGATAGGGCATGTATCATTAAAAAAAAAAAACAATCACAATAATCACCAAAACCAAGCCCTGCTCAGTTCATTTCACAGTGAGAACCAAATATCTAATGAATGTAGAAATACCTCAAAAAGTTAAGTTTACACTGTTGGCCTTAAGACTCTACATAATTTTTTTTTCTAGAAACGTATCTCAGGGTAAGAGCAGAATTACAGGCAAAGATTTATAAATAAGAACGTTCATCACATTGCTAAATGGTGTATAAATTTTCCAGTGTTACAAGGTCTACCAATAAAGGTATTGTATCTGTAATGGCAAACCATTTTCTTTAAAACTAATTTTAAGAAATACTTGAGGTACGGGGCGATCAAAATATACAGTGAGCTGGGCGTGGTGGTGCACACCTATAATCCCAGCCCTCAACAGGCTGAGGCAGCAGGACTGTCACTAGTTTGAAGCCCGCCTGGGCTACGCAGTGAGTTCAAGGCCAGCCTGAACTACAGTGTGAGACTCTGTCTCAAAAAAAAAAAAAAGTTTAATTTTATATATATTACAGTAAAAGACACATTGCCATTAATCCTCCTCAAAAACACTCCCCCTTGCTTCAAACACACCTATCCCATCATTCTTGCCACTTTTTGAAGCAGGTTTGTGACTATGAGGCGTGATTAAAAATACAGTGAATGTTGCTGCAAGTCCCATTCAACAGGAAGACAGGCTGGTAAAAACATCAGCGTGTCCTCATCCGTCTTACTCACCAGATCCTGCACCACGTGACTCCTTCCCCCAGAATCAAAATGACCATGAAAGCTAAACATTTTGAATTGATTCAGGACTTTGAGGCAGCCATGATAGCGCAACTAGAGATGTGAAAGAGTCGCATATAAGGAAATACTCGTAGTATTACACTTGGAAACAGGCTATACTGCATCTGGGTTTGGTAGCACTTGCCTCTAATCCCAGTTACTCAGAAGGCTGAGGCAGAAGGATCACAAGTTCAAGTCCAGCCTAGACAACCTGGTGATTTAGCCCCTATCTCGAAATTTAAAAAAAAAAAAAAAAAAAAAAAAGTAGCTCAATGGTAGACCATCTCTGGGTTTAATCCCCAGATTGTCTAAAAAAAAACAAGCCAAAAACAAAGCAGGATATAAAATACAGGACTGGGGGAGAACATGGGCTGTGCATGCCAAGGCCCTGGGTTTGATACCAGCCCCCCACAGACTCGCACACTGAATATACAGTGTAATCTGATGTTAGTTAAATGAAGAGGAGAAGAGTGAAATTACATGCAGGTTGTTTTTGCACATACTCCCACAGTACAAACCCTGTTTTCAGTACTAGGGATCCAACCCAGACCCTTTTCTCATTTTGAGACAAGGTCTTACTAAGTCACGTAGTTGCCCCGGCTGGCTTCCAACTTGTGATCCTTCTACTTCAGCCTCCCAAAGTGCTAGGACTACAGGTGTGTGCCACCGTGCCTGGCCTTAAACAACAAAAATATGCTACCCTTTATGAAACAATAAAATGACCTGTTTTGTGTGTGCTGGGGATCAAACTCGGGGCTTTGTGCTTGTGAGGCGAGCGCTCTAACCACTGGGCTAAATCCCCAGCCCTGGAACTATAAAAAGAAACAGTAAGGAAGCCATAGAAATTGATTGTGGCGCCTGTATCAGGACTGCGCACGACTTGCCTGTCCCCATCTTGCAGGTCCTGGAACCACCTCTACTGTGTGCTCAGAAACAGCCAGCTGACCTTCTACAAGGACGCCAAGAACCTGGCTCTGGGGGTGCCCTACCATGGGGAGGAGCCCCTGGCCCTGAGACACGCCATCTGCGAGGTTGCTGCCAACTACAAAAAGAAGAAGCACGTCTTCAAGCTGAGGTGAGCCTTCCTGCCCCGGAGCCCTTGGAGCCACAGGCCGCAGGCTTCGCTGGGCACAGCACCCGGGCAGAGCCCCACGCCGGGGACCAGCTCCCGGCCTAGCTGCTGCTCCGGGTTTTCAAATCTAGACTCTGGAGTCTCAGGAAGTGCTGTGCTGCCTGCAGGGGTCTGGGTGTCGGGGACGGCAGGTCCCAGCCAGCCCTCTGCCAGACGGCCCTATGACAGGAACCCCTCTGCCCTCCTAGGCTGAGCAACGGCAGCGAGTGGCTCTTCCACGGCAAGGACGAGGTGAGTGCCCCGGGCCCAGGCTGACAGCGCGCGGGTGGAGAGCCCGCGGGCGGGCCTGACTCTGCGGTCCCCCAGGAGGAGATGCTGTCATGGCTGCAGGGCGTGAGCACGGCCATCACCGAGTCCCAGAGCATCCGCGTCAAGGCGCAGAGCCTGCCCCTGCCCTCCCTCTCCGGGCCAGATGTCAGCCTCGGCAAGAAGGACAAGGAGAAGAGATTCAGCTTCTTCCCCAAGAAGAAGTAGCAGCGGGCGCCCGGCGGGTGGGGACACCAGGGCCCGCCCCCGCCCCGTCCTCCTCCCCTGCACCTGCCCCGCTCACCCCGCGGCCCCGCTGCACCGCGACGCTGCCGCCAGCACGCCCGCCCCGCCCGGCCGGCCGGAGGGCCCTCCCTGCACCCCAAAGCCGGAGCGGGCTCTGGGCTCCTCGAGCTGCCCGCTCCCACGGCGAGCATTGCTTGGGGTTACGGCCGCCGGATCACAGCCAGGAAAGGGGAAGGGAAGAGGGACTTGGGGGCGCCTGACCTGTCCCCTGGGGACAAGGTGCTGCTGGGGCCTGAGGAAAGGAGAAGGGACACAGGCCTGGGGTGTGGCCAGCAGCCTCCCGACTGGGCTTCCTCAGAATACAGCCTGCATGTCCCTTCCTCGCTCCTTCTCCCAGGGCGGAAGAGCCCCCACCCGCGGTCAGTGAGTCCTGACGGAAGAGCCTCCTGCGGACAGGCACCCTCCGCTGCCAGCACCCGTGGGAGGGGCCCAGCAGCTCTGAGACCATTCCTCTGAAAGCCCTGGTTAGAGGTCAGGGCGCAGAGGGGAAGGAGGGACAGACAGGTCCCGACACTGCCCAGGCTCTGCCTCCGTGCTGGGGCCTCTGGCCATGCCCATAGCAGCCAAACCAGCAATAGCCACAGATGCAGGGCCCCCGGGGAGCAGTGAGGTCCGTAGATGCACAATGGGTACACCAGTCCCCAAGTAAAGCATCCCAGAGCTGAATGCCTGCTGTGTCCTGCATGTCTGCAGCCACTACCAACCAGGGTGTTACTGGGCAGAGAGCAGGATTCCGGTATGTGGCACATCTACCCCTGGACAGCTGGGATCGATGCCGGCCAGAGCCATGAGGTTGTGGCTCTTCTTACCAGCTCCTCCTGAAGGCCTGGCCTGGAGTTCTGGGGGGTCATACACAGAGGTCACTAAACATTTACCACCCCCATCTCCAGGCACCAAAAAGGGACGCTTTGGCCTGTCCCCGGGGATAGATGGCCCCGTGTCCACTGGAACCCTTAGTGCTGACCAGGGCTCCAGGGCTCCATGAGGACTTTCCCCGACACTACTCTGAAGCAATACAGCTCCGGCCAGCATCTTCACGGGGCCATACCCAAGAGGGGACATGTTGGGGGCAGGAGGTGTGTTCTCTGAGGGAGGCCATAGGGTCCCCAGGGCCCACAGCCACTGTGTCTTCGACCTTCCGCATGGGAAGGGGATTTGGCTGTGTGGAGGCTCAAGGAGAAGCCACAGCAGAGGCATCCAGACTTACGAGGCCTCCTGGGAGCCCTTACTGCTGGTCTGGACAGGCACAGCTCAGAGAGCAATGCCACTCTGTAGCCCCGACACTGTCAGAGTGACACCAGCTCCGCGGACAGGAAGCACAGGAGGAGCCTGACATCCCAGATCAGCTGCTCCACCTCCATAGCCAGGGGCGGTATCTGGCCTCGACTGTAGGACCCTGGAGCCCCCTCTGTTTCTACAGGGAACCTAGTTTGTAGCGTTCACCAGCCTTTCTCCAGCTGGGGAACACACGGCAAGAGGCCAGGAGGTGACCGCACTCACCTGTGCATTCAAGAGGCGCTCCACCTGTAGGGCAGACAGCAGGCTCCTCGCTGAAGCGTGGACGGTGGCAAGCAGCTCTCTCAATTGCTCCCCTGGGCCAGTCTTTACGGAGCCAAGGTCCAAGGGTCCGCCCTCTCCCCACACACATGCCCAGATAGCACCCGAAGTGAAGCATTCCCGGCAGGTGACTCCAGAGCCAAGAAATTGGGCTCCAATGGAAAAGTGAAGATTTTACCACCCAAGTTCCCCAGATTGGGCAAGGGCAGCCAGCTGCATGTGACTCACCCTGTCCCGCCAGCTCCCCAGAATCCCACCCACGTCGCCCAGGCCCCAAGACATTCAACCGACTGGATCAACACTACAGGCGCCCGCCTGTTGGAGGCCCTGTGCCACCCCAGGGCTGAGTTCTCCAGGTGCCCTGGCAGGCTGTCTTTCCCTCCGTCCCTCCTTCCTTCTCGCTCCCTCCCTCCCTCCCTTCCTTCCTCTTTTCCCCCTCATTACACTTTCCATTTTGCAGTCTTCCTCACGATATTCCTAAACTAGGTTGGTACAGCTCTAGTCCACACCAGCAAAACAGGCTTCCTCCTCGGGGCAGTCTAAAGGAAGCTCCTTCCGGGCGCAGGTAGGCGGTCCTCCTTCCCTCTCTCCTGCCCTTTGTCTCTGGCCTCAGCTGACTCTGGTGAGTGCAGAACTGGAGGCACCTGGGGCTCCTGCCCCACCTACCTCCAGCAGCACCTGTAACCAGCAGACTGCCTGTGTTGGGCTCGGCTTCCCCACAGCTTGGTCCCCAAGGCTGATCTGGGTCCCCTTTCTCCCTCAGTGGGAGGAGGCGGAGACCAAGAGGAGGATGAGCCCAGCAGGACACATGGCTTAGTCCCCTGGTCAAGCAAGCTCAGGGAGGACACAAAAGAGAAAGTGACCACAGAGGAATGCAGCCCTGTTGGACAGACCACGTCATCTGGGGCTGGCCCTGGGGCCGGCTGGGCCTTGTCCTCCACCTGCTCAAATGTGCTTCCACCAACCAGAGCACACTCATTTACTAGTTTTTCTAATAAATCAATAATGCTCTACATTTCTCTGTTTCTTATTTGAGTAGCCTTGCTTCCCTCGAAACAGGCCCCAGAGGGGCGTCGTCATGAGACTGAGCGACAGCCACTCTGGCTTGTTCGAGGAGTCTTAGGACTTTACTGCCACCCAGGCCCTGGGCTCCACTCGAGGCCCTGAGATGAACTTGATCATCTGCCCATCTACTCCATCAACCTGAAGGCCTGCTGTGGGGCAGACTCACTGCCAAGCAGATCAGCCCAGGCCTTTCCTCTTGGCGCTCTGGACAGAGACGCCAGCCTCAATGGACATCAGTCTCCAGTTCTGTGCCTGGGGACCCATCTCCAGAGGCAGTTTAATTTGGCCTGGTGGATGGATCACAGGTACTGCCTGGCTTCAAGAGGCTTCCAGATGATTCTAAGGGGCAGCCGGTGACAATGGTTGCCCTGTTTCAAGGTCCCCAGACACAAGGGATGGGGTGTCAGCATGGCAAGGGAGAGGGCCAGTGAGCTACCACTCTAGCCCCATCCCTGGAAGAGTAGTCAGCAGGGTTGAGAAGCAACCACTCCTCTATACTTTTCAATCTACAGATGAAGAAC